>CM032228.1:206330000-206637500 GCA_019009955.1 Riptortus pedestris | reverse complement strand
TATTCTCTATCTTGAATATTAACCGAGATATTTGCATTTTTATTAAATGTGGCCCGATAACGGACGAGTGAGTTTCCCGCCAAAAGCTAGTTCGGCCGTAACTGTTCGGCTCTCGTATGGAGATTTCTCTATTGTATAAATTCAAGTGAGAAATCTGCTTAGTTTACGCTGCCCCCGGAATTTTCTACAATTGTGATTTTCCCTTCGAACAGCAGAATGATCTAACTATACTTCCTCTAATCAAATCCCAAGTCCTTCCTAACTTACTACAGAAAATAATGAAGAATTAATCGCACCAGACATTAGAGTGTCCGCCAAGTGGAAAATCTTTTCAGTTTACGCCGCCTTTTTGGATTAGGAGTTGGAAGGAAATCTTATAGTATTGTTAAGTGCTTATTAAATGATAAATGTTTATTTGAATCCATTGAATGCTATATATTAAGCGATAAGAACCAATGTTATCCGGTTTCAATATATATAATGAGGAGTTGGCCTTCATATGTGACTCGAGGTTTGAGGTTAGACCAGCCCTTTCAGTTCCATCTGGATATTGACCATATTGGCAATGAGGTCATTTTCAATGGCAGCCTCTTCTCTGCCCTCTTCAATTTACTACAGATCACATTCCTACCACAGATATACTGCCTGTCTAAACCAGCAATTGACACTTTAATGACAGCCATATTTCAACTTCAAACAATAGGAACCAAATCCAGTAGACTCAACAGCACCTTTTAAGTATAGTTTGTTTATTATTTAATGTATATAACTCATTTTTTAACGATCAAAATCATTAAAGTATGATTATAATGACTTTTGGCAAGTATTACATCCATCTTCGTAGACTGGGAAATAATTATAAATGCTGCTCACTAAATATATACGGAACCTGAAAATTAATGCGTTATGACTAATAAAAAACCGTTGATCAATGTATTAAAACGTTTCATATTCTACCCCTGTTCCTGATGGGAAATAAATATGTGGGGTTATAGGGTATAGCTATTGTCGGGGTTACAATCTTACATTTGGTGGTATTAATTCAAGAGGTGATGGAACTATTTCTTCACCGAGTTATTAAAATTGTGATATTAACCTTTGAACGACAAGGCTGTGACCCAGGACAAATTTGACAAGTAGGTGTCATACATGACACCTACCTGCCATATGCATATTTTCCATTTTATTCTGCTCAGAATCACTCTTCTTGTCTCAAAATAACATTTAGAAAAGTTAAGAATAGTGTGATAGTGTGTGCGTGTGCTTGTGAGTACCCCCCCCCCCCTCGTACCAATGAAAGCTTAAAATGAAACAAAAAAATGCAAAAATATATTTATAGTATAATAATATATTATGTAACATTTATTATATAATAACATACTATGTAATACCTTTACTTACGAAATAAATAAGCAAAGAAGCATATATTAGTAGCATATTATTATTATACAAAAATATAACAAAGTATAATAAATTATATACAAATATTAACCTACACACTACATAAAAAAATCAAAGGACACTCACTTATACAGAAAATAATGCAAACCAAAAAAACATGAAAGTATTCACTTAACGATTCGTCATTGGCAAAACATTCAGGACAACCATAGTGTTCAGTCGTCTTTGAATTTAAAATCCCGCGCTTACTTGGATCACTAACCCGCCGCACATATGGAGATCACGTAGGCAGTGGCCAGGAGAGGAAACTCCAGCGCTGGCTACAGGACAAAGAGCCCGCTTGATCTGAGCGGCCGTTACATTAGTTCCGTTGGTTTCCATCGCCCGAATGAAAAGGACGGGTTGGTTGGCTCCGCAAAAAGGGGAATAATTTTTATCTCCTGCAACGCTAGTGTCAAATAAGGATCACTGCATCGAAGATAAAAGTCACCACAGCCAGTTTCCACCAGCTAGAAGACAGAATCTCATGGGGAACACAATACAACACAGGAAGAAAAATCCACTTCATGGAAAGTATACATATTGTTACGTTTAATTACCAAATAGCAACCACTGAACTCAGGGGTACTGTGAGAGTCCCTTTTAAATGCTTGTAGAAGTGTCTAGGCATAGAAGGTTCCAGTTCTTCCTGGAAGGTCCCTAATTAGATTCGCTCGTTCCCCTAGTCTTTGTTCCTCCCCTCACGCGGCTCTCTCTCTTTGTGTATTCGCCCACTCATTCAATTCTCGCAACACTGCCGCCCACTTAAGCCTTTTCGTCCCGAATAGGCTCAATATCGCCGTTACCATACTTGGCCAGTCGCTCTGTATTTGCTGGTCGATCGCACAGCATTCATCTGGTTACTGGCCATTTTAATGCGGTCCAATATTTGATGACGGGTCGACCTTCCATTGTTCTCCTTAGCCAGAATAGTTTCACCCTTCTGCGCAGTCGACCGGGCTCCTCCTGAGCTAACATGGCTATGTCGTACATCAATGACGCACTCCTCTTCCTCGGCTTTCGTACAATCCTTGTACTTTACGTTGCATGGCCGCCCTGAGAGACCTAGAGCGTCACTGCCCCTTTTACCAAATCGGGCCGAATGATGGAGTGTGTTGCTCCCGTGTCCATGGTGAGGACCTGCTTCCTCCCGTTGATGAGCCCATGAGCAGTAAGGTTGCTGTTCTTCTGCCGTATAATGGAAATGGAGATGGTGGAGCCATCGGTTTTAGGGGCTAGTTCTTTCCCCTCAGTGCGAGCTCGTTCTAGTTTAACATTGGCTCTTGAGATTTCGACGTCAGTTGCCCGTTTGTTGTCCCTCCATGGAGAAATAGATCTCGACCTTTTCCTTGGCGATTTACAATTACGCTGAAAGTGGCCGACCTCACCGCAGTGGAAGCATTTGGCGCGCGATCTATTTATTTGCTCCTCCAGTACTTGCTTGACTACGTCTTCTATGTCCCTCCTTGAGATTTGGACGTTACTCGCCCGATGGTGGTCCCTCCATGGTGTAAAACATCTCAATCCTTTCTTTGGTGCTTTACAGTTCCGCTGAAAATGGCCGACCATACCGCAGTTGAAGCATTCGGCGCGTGTTCTATTCCTTTGCTCCTCCAGTACCCGCTTGACCACTGCTCCTATGTAACTCCTTTCATCGCCGCCACTTCGTGTTTCAGCAACAAGACGTCGCACATTGTAGACTTGCGGTTTTGCAATTACTTTAGCAGTCTCCTGGGCTAGCGCATAAGAGATGGTTTCAGCAAAGGATGATTTTTGTGTAGCACACACCGCGAATTTAACGTCTGGATCTCGTATACCATTAACAAATGCTTCAATCTTGAACTGATCCAAGATCGGATGATTCTCACCTGGGTAAGTCAGCTGGACCAGACGTTTGTTGTCCATGGCAAAATCTTGGAGAATCTCATTCGGTTTTTGTACTCTGCCGCGTTATTCCATCCTGTACAGTTCTCGCTTATGCTCACCGCCAAACTTGCGCTGTAAGGTCACCATAATGTCCTCATAATTATTCCTGTAAGCTGATGGCAAACTCCAGGATTTCTGCTGCAGCTCCCTTCAGTGCCAAAATCAGTTCTATGGCTTTTTCTTCATCATTCCATCCGTTTTTACTGGCTACTGTCTCAAATTGGAACTTAAAAACATTGAATGGTACGCTACCATCAAACGTATGGGCCTTTATCCTGCTGAACTGTTCTGAAATAACTCTTACCGGGCCTTCTCTGACTTGTAGATTGTCCATTTGAAATTGTAGCTCACGTATTTCATCGTCCACCTTCCTGCACATTTTGGACACGTCCTCTTCTACCTTCTTCTGTGCCGTAGAAATGCCGCAGAGTTTCTCATCAAACTCGCTGACTCTCTGCTCTATTGCTACCACTCGTTTGTCCAATACCTCTGATATTTCGTGAAGTTTTTGGTTTGTTGTTCTAGAAGCTTCATGAAGTTCCTGTCTGACTTCAGTCAGGATTTTCTCACTGTTAGCTCTAGAAGCTTCTTGAAATTTTTCTTCTAGCCTCTCGCAATTAGCTATAGAAGCTTCTCGAACTTTTTCTTCTAGCCTCTCACAATTAGCTCTAGAAGCTTCTTGAAATTCTTGTCTTACTTCCGCTAAGATTTTCTCGCTGTTACTTTTAGAAGCTTCTAAGAGCTTCTGGTTATTTTCCATCATAGCGGCTAAAATTGCAATTAAGTCCAAATTGCTACTCGAGATAGGATTACTTACGACAATGTCTTCTTTATCGTCAAACTCGTGTGTACTTACATCGATTCCTCGTCTTTGGAATTCATCAATCATCCGCCTTTGTAGTTCAGCCTTGTTTCCTGTTGTTGGCAGGTCCAATTTAGCCAGCTCCTTCTTCAGATGTCCCACTTTAGGTTCTTCAAACTTCATTTTTATTGATTTTAATTTTGCAATCCCACTTCTGACACCAATTGTTACGTTTTATTACAAAACCAGTAATAAAAGTTGTTAATAAGAGTTCTTTTAGATTGCAAAATTAAACACACACACAAGTTTCACAGTTTATTACAGCACAATTTATTTCTCAATGCAGAATACTCTTGGCTACTATTACTACTCTCAGTATTACACTGATAGTGTCACTGTTCTTCAGATTTCACTGTCCAATAATTCACTCGCGGTCACTGAACTTCACATAAAACGACGGCACTGCACTGTCCTTTACTTCGCGGCTCTGCACTGTCTTAAACACGCACTAACTGTTACTTACAGTCACGGCACAACACTGTTCTTCTTATAAAAACACTTTACCGCACTGCACTAAGTCGCGCTGAACATCCCTCGAAGACCGTCGAGCAACCACTGAACTCAGGGGTACTGTGAGAGCCCCTTTTAAATGCTTGTAGAAGTGTCTAGGCATAGAAGGTTCCAGTTCTTCCTGGAAGGTCCCTAATTAGATTCGCTCGTTCCCCTAGTCTTTATTCCTCCCCTCACGCGGCTCTCTCTCTGTGTATTCGCCCACTCATTCAATTCTCGCAACAATATGTTTCCCGAAGGTACCTATTTCTTATTATAATGCTAGCATTATCTCCGTAAACAATTAAATGAGTACTCATAATATCGGACCGGTCGATCATTATTATTTGATACACATAATAATGATCGACCGGTCTATGTATATAATACATATATTATGGGCTTGCCGCTAAGGTTACGAACAAACAAAGGGCTAACCATTGTGTTCTACCTAGGTTGTACAGTTGTATTTTATAAAGTTAAATTTCCTTTGTTTTCTCAACATCTATATCAATAAATGTTAATGTTTGTTTCAATTAGATATAAGGTTAGTCCCTAAATGAGCATTCTTTTAAGGTTTAAGTTGTATAAAATTAGCTCCCTTACTATAAAATTTATTATATGTTACTTATTCAATATATACTTGATTCTTTGGAGAACACAAATAGTGACTTGGATTATTCACCCTCATCATTCTACAAGAATAGTAAATACTTAGGTATAACCAAGGTGAGGAAATTATCTCTTTATTAATTTTATGTCAGTCTAATGCTTTCTTATTATTGCCTTAAAAAAAGCTTCCCGCCCTTACACATAGTATACTGTGTGTTCACCGCAAATACTTCTTTGGCATTTACAGCAAAGAAGGGTACCTATTCAATTTTTTTTTATTATTTATAAATTAATATCAGTTTCTTCCATTTGTCTTAAAAATTCATTTTTCTAATCTCATCTTCAGTGGTAAAGAGCGAATTCAGTGCCATAGAAAAGTTACGAAAGGGAAGTAAAACAACAAGGCTGAGTCAAATGAGACACCTACCGGCAAAAACTCTCCGAAAAATGGTGGAGGACAGAGCGTGCAATGACCTTAACATGTAGTTGACTATTGAATAGGAGGGTATTAAGCACACCTGTGCAAGTCCTGTTTGTTACAAGCTCATGAGTGTACAACTTGCGGCACAGGCGTCACATATGACACAGCCTTGTCGTTAAAAGGTTAAATAAAATAAACTGCAAGGAGTTATAAAAGAATATATTTAAAATGTAGGTCTTAAATATATTTGCCAAAAGAGACCCAGATTAGATTTATTAGGTGGCCGTGAGTGGAAATGACACTACTCTGGCTTACCAGAGAGTTCAAAGCTACGGTTTGACACTGGAATTTATTTAGCTGAGCTGTAACCGAGATTTACCAGAGATGTCCTTTAGTTAGTTCAACAGTGCTCACTCATAATCATAATCCAACAGAATAGCAATATAAATACAAAAATAATATTTATTGTTAATCTCACGACAATTGAGGTCGTACTCATGACGCGATTTTTGAAAAATTTCTTCAAATGTCCATCAGTCCTACCCAGGAGATGACGAAAATGAGGTCCGTTCAAAATTATATATATATATATATATATATATATATATATATATATATATATATATATATATTTGTCTGTTAACGCTCTAGCGGTCGCAATTTTTGTTTGATCGTTACCAAACTCGATATTTAAACGTTTTATGCAAAAAGACAGATCAAGTTCGTTAACGGCTGAAATCGGACCAATAGGAGGGGGGGGGGTTAGAGTAGGGAATTTTCGAAAATTTGAAATATCTCCGTTACCATACTTCGGATCAAAATATTGTATAGAACCAATCTTATTACAAATTAAATCCGACTACCATCCGTGACATATGTGACACCCTTACAATTTTGGAGTCAGCTGAGCAGTAGGAACAGCCACTTTAGAACTCAGGAATGGTCACAAGGGCAGCAGCTAATATTCCGAAAGACTTAAGAATTGCATAAAAAGGACAAGATAATACGTAAAAAAAATAATCTCAAAAAAACCATGAGTGAAATCACAATCAATGAGTGAAATCAACAAGAGCTAAGACGAGAATGGCCCTAAAGCTGCCATGGTTCCTCCACCAGAAGGCACAAAGTTTCCTGATTCTGAACATGGGGAGTCCGGTGAACAACACAATACAACAATAAAATTGACACGTTTGGCACGATGGATGTTTGGTGTTTTATCGGATCGAACATCAAACAAAATTTGATCATATCCAACAGTCAAAACAAACATCATGCTGTCAAAATAAATACTTCTCAACCCAAGGCAATGAGCCCAATCGCTAAAGTTGTGTGAGATTGAAGAAGAATTAAAAGATAATAATGCCAATTAACATTATGTGCAACAATCAAAGAAACAACTAAACACATTGAGATATAGCACCAATTAGAACAAGTGGTATGAACTCTTGAAGGCAATTCATTAATACCAGAGCATGAGTAGGAGTGAGTACTTCATTTTTTGTTGAGTTGAAAACAGAAAAATTGCTAAAAGTTAATGTAAAAGTTTATTCATGAAGAATTTATGAATATTCTCTGAGCTCCAGGAAGAATTTTTTTTTCTATTAATACATCTCAATGGCTTCCCGTGAATCTTGAAAAATAAAAGAAAAAAAGAAACTTCAAACTCGTTCGGGGCTGCTCCTCCATCAGCAAATTAGTACGTTTTATGAGCCCTAAGCCTGAGAAAGAATTATTGTTCGTGTTACAAACTACGGAATAAAAATATTGAAATTGGCAAGTTGTTTTAATTAATACACTTAAATCCTAACATCAGAAACGTTTTAAGTATATTAATCCTTAAATTTAGGTTTTATATTGGTTGCGCAAATATTTTTTTTTTGTATCTCTTTGAAAATACATAAACATTTTAAAGTAAAGTACAATTAAAGCATCGCCATCTTTGATCGTCACAGTTCATTTAGATGACAAAATGGGTTAGGTAAAATAGGGAATAGTTCCGTTTGTATAATGCGGTTATCTACCTATAGCAGTTTTAAAACGTACAGTTTGAATTTGGCACAGATGGTTGGCAAAGTATGAGGCTTTCCCAACAATTTTTAGGAAGCTTAAAAATCTGATTTCTGTTATATGATACGCTTCGAGGGACACACCGAAAAAGGATTGAGCCCTAGTGCGTACATTACAGCATTACTAATAATTTTGTTTGTATTTCAATGGATTCCTACTTTTGCAGGATGGAAGAAATCTTTATTTTTGATGGTTTTCTTTCTTTTCTTTTTTTTAAGAACCTCTGTGAGAAGTAACGGCAATTTAAATACACATTTATATGTCAAATGTATTATAATAATAATTCCAACATAATAAAAAATTATAAAAATTAATTGTATAATGTTAAAAATAAAGAAAGAAAATACATATAAAGTAAATTATGTAGATAAACAAACAAAATGTAAAATGAATAATGAAGATAAACAAAATGAAATACATTAAACTCAACCGATTTTGTTGTTATGCGCTTCTTATATTTGTGAACATATTTAAGACATATATATAGAATCAAACTTATTCCTTATGATAAACAATAAATAAATGTATTTTTGCTACATCCAGGTATTTTTGATAATATTAGTGGCGTCTGTATCATATTTATTAAATAATATATTCCCTGGTTCTCACCAATTACTTCTATTTAAATTATAGTTACAATTAGTATTTTTTTCTGTTTTGATTAAATATAGAACAATAATAAACTATACGTTGAAACGTTTGTGTTGTTTGTCCATTGCAGATACATTTGTCAAAATCTTGGATTTTAAAACTCTTTAAATAGCCTCATGATTGTCTACAAATCATTAAAAATTGTATAAATTTGTGAAGTAGATTGCTCTTGTAGAGTAGTTGTTAGTTATTAAGTTTTAGGTTATTCAGAACACAGTTTTGTGGCTCCTTACAATTTATTTTTAAAAACGCTTTCAGAAATTTACATTCCCATCATCAGAGCTACAAACAATAATGCACAATAAATAAGGAATTTGATCTAAAACAATTTTTAAAATGTACATAATTGGTCATGCATATAAAAACAGTCAATAAAACTATGAATGTTACAAAAATAATACGTTTCAACAACAACATATTTATAATTAAAATAGAATGAATTAAAATTTGCTTCCATATTATCTAAACATTAAAGTTACAAAAGCATAAAATTTACGGTAAAAATAAAAATGAGTTATTCGGTTTTATCTTGCGATCATAAAAACTGATTGAAAATTATATTTTTATGTCGCTCTAAAAAGAATATTACAATCGTCGGAAGAGAGGAATTTTCGTCGAGATTCGTTAAGATTCCAATAACCATGGACCAGTGAGTGGATAATATTCGGATGATGGTTTTATGAATTTATAAATATCTTAAAGCTTTTGTCCCCCCCTCCCCCTGGAAGGCTTCCACACTCTAACAATCTACAAATTCAAAGGCGTGATACAATCTATTTTTGTCCTTTGATCTACTTTGTCTCGCCAATGACGCAAGGAGACTAGAACATATATACTACAACGTCCTCCAATGTGTGCAGGCATAGGTCAGTTATAGAATACTGGTGGAATGATATAAATTCATAAATGATTAGTTGTATATTTTAATCTAGTATTAATGATGAATTTAATGACTGAGAATTACCCAAAATAAAAGCAATGAATGCACTGAAAGCGTATTTAATTACGCTTAGCCATGCCAGTTAAAGCGTTGGCCTTTATCTCACAAAACCTAGAGTGACGAGTTCGATTCTCGCCTGGGCAAAGGAAAGTATTTAGTGTCGAAATTCATTAAATAACATCCTAAAATCCCACCCTGGCTAGAAAAGGGTGGTAACTTGTAGATAACCCGTCCCGATTAGCCTGAGTTGCAAAAAGTGGAGGTTAATAAATAATAATAATTACGCTTATAAGAAATAGGGTTAGAGTTTGTCCACTGAGTTAATATCAAGTCAAGATTCTCGTGTTTACTCTTCAAGGAGAAAACTGTACTATTTTATTTAGAGCTAAAATATTATCGCATATACCGCCAAAAGGGCATCTAATGAAAGATTTAGAACGAGGATTGGATTCTTCATAAAGTTTGATGTAGACACCACGACCATGGTTGACTTTCTTCTATTAAATTATTTATTACGGAGGCTTAGGTTAGCCACGTGAGTTAATGCGTTAGTCTTAAACCTAAAGCTGTGGTTTCGATTTCCACCTGGGCAATAGGAATTTATTTAGGGACGAACTCATAAAAATATAAATTTTATAAAATCCTTAATACTACCCTGTCTGGAAAAATGCGGTTACCTTTTGAGAACCCGTCGAAGTTACTAGCATAAAGGGAACGTCAATAAATAATATAACAAACACATTAACTATACCAAATGTTTTGCTGGACTTCATTTAAAATTTATTCATATCGATATATCCAATTAAGAAGTTTAATTTAGTACAGTTTACAGACATTTTTATGATAAAAAAATGCCTCATAAAAATCTTCTGTGCCTCTAACAGAAAAATTTAGATAAGATATTGCAATTTATTATTTTCATTAAACTCACCTCGTTAGTTGCAGGTGAAATGATATAGGTTCAAATTCTGGGAATATTTTTTTTATAATAATAATTTTCTCTGTTCGATATCAAAAATGGCTGAACTGACAACGGTGCCAGTTGTATCACTTGTTAACCAAACCCGGTGACATTATTTCTGTATCAAGACCATATTTGTGGATTTAATGTTCACCAACTATATGCCATGTATAGAAGTGTGTATGCTTATCACAAGTAGTATATTAAACACTGTAGATCAAATGTGTCGTAAGAGGCATAGAACCACGTTCGTGTGTTGTACACACAGTACAACTTTCGACCAGTTTGAAAATGGTGCACCCGCCTCGAAAGCACTAACCACGGGAACCAGGTAAAGTACCAGTACGGGGGGATTCACCAGTAATGAGGGCATCTTCCGCTAGTTTCACCAATGTTTATCTACCAAAGCCAGATTAATTTCTCCCAAGTCCATTTGCTTGAGACAAAAATAGGCGAACAAAGCGTTGCCGATTTATTTATTGCATATTTAAACATTTTATTAATGATTTCCCTACTGTCCAATGCCAATAGTTTCGATTTTCAGTTTTGTACCAGGTTTGAATTTCGTCTTTATTTGTTCTCTTGTTCGTTTATTTTGTTCTTTGTTGTGTTCCATTTTTCTTTTTGAGTTCCATTCCTGTTTTTGAGTTCCCGGTACGTTTTAGTTTTTAATTTCGCCTTTTGTGTTCTATTTTATTTTTTTGCTTTCCAGTTTTGTGTTGCGTTTCTGTTTCTTTCCCATCTCTGTTTTTCGTGTTCTATCTCTGTTTTGTGATCCTTTTGTTTTGTGTTCCTTTTCTGGTTTGTGTTCCATTTACGTTTTGCGTTCCTCAACTTTTTTTTTTACCTTTTCTGTTTTGTGTTCCATTTCTGTTTTGTTTAATTTTTTTTTTTTTTTTTGTATTGTTTGGTTTTCATTTTAGTTTTGTTTTGTTTTGAGCAACATCGGCAAATCTGCGAAGCCCCATAAATAAATAAAATTAAAAAAAAAAAAAAATCATGAAAACTTGTAAAACCCATTTATTCGTTCTTCACTAGTGATACAAAAGCTTGGAAGTGTATTATGAATAGATGATATGATCAAAAAAATTAAATGGGGATTGTTACGAAGACTAGTCGGGGCGCTATCAATGAAAAGCGGCGACGAAGTTGAATTACGAAGTCCTTACATGGGAAAGGTCGAGCAGCATTACTTAAAGCCTGGAAGGCAATTTAAATTCAAACCCGAGCTTGTAAATTGAATATAAGATTCAATGGGAGGTCTTGCTAACCTCGCTATGAGGGAAGCTCACCCCAACGAAATTTAGGCCTTTTCAATTAAATCTCTCTCTCTCTCTCTCTCTCTCTCTCTCTCTCTCTCTCTCTCTCTTCTCTCTCACTCACTCGCTCTTCCAGGACTCACTCATACTTCACTTTCTGCACGTCTCGTGGTCCCACTATTCACGTCTCGGCGTAAAGAGTATTACCTCTCATTTATTCATTAGGCACGGATAATTAAGCACAATCTCCAAAGAGAAAGAAATGAAGGTAGACATAAATAATAAAACCCGATCTGAATAAGTCTTGAAAAAGTAAAAACTTAAACAGTTTGAGAAGGACTAATTAAGACATTATATCGCAGAAAGAAAGGCTATTACGTGAGACAAAAATAAGGCGGCTGCCAAAGGTTGCTGGCTACCGCGCCTATTGATCTGGCACTGGGATAATAAATTGTAATAAAGCAGTTTTAAGATTAATACCAACATACGATAAGAAAAATTATAAATAAAATTATATTGTAAAATAATTAGAGATGTGCTATAAATTCGAAATTAAAATTTTAAAAATTACATAATAAAATCGAAACTAACTAAAAATAATCAAATTAGTAATTTTTCCAAAATTAACTTACTCTTAGCTTAGGATTTTAATATCTTCTTTGATAGCAATGGTTTGGGTGGACTCCAAACGTGCATCCCCGTCTATGCTATACATATCCTCAAAACATTTACATTTTTACTCTTCTTGATGATAAATTTACTTAATCATGAGGTTATAATAATAAAAAAATTTGTAGGGGACTTTGATATCCCCACAAATGTAGTTCATTTATTTATATGTGCTTAGTTATATATGTTATGCAGGTTTATAAAAAATACGATGTTTATCAAACGATGACCCCAGAACGAAAATAAACATAAATAAAAATAAATATTAAATCAGGATGAAAACTTACTAGGACTAAAAATAAACATCATAAAACCAAGAATACAGTTTTTTTAAAAAAGAAAGAGTATAAAAAAGTGAAAGGGCAAGGTGATAAAAGAAGCGACAAAATGTCAAAGAAGCGAAGAAACTAAAAATAAAATAGCTTAATAAATACCCACGTCGAAGTGTATAACTGTGCCTGCAACTAAATATAACTAAAATATTAAATAAGTTTTAATAATTATTTCAAAATCGATATAACCCATAAAAAAATGTATTTTTTAAGAATGAATCATTTTAGTTAGTTATCATGATAATTTAACTTTTTAGTGGGATATTATTATATAGCCAGTTTTCTGATTAAGGAAGACTACCCTAAGAAGATTAAGAGATGTAGGAAAAAAAATCAAAATCCTGAATACTATATTTATCTCTGTGTCTAAGCTTGATTTCAGAATGTAATAAAAATGAAGTTACTGCGTTAGTCTTTAACCTAAAGCTGTGGTTTCGATTTCCACCTGGGCAACAGAAATTTATTTAGGGACGAACTCCTTAGTCCTATCCTGTCTAGAAAAACGCGGTAACCTTTAGAGAACCAATCGCAATTCGTAGCATAAAGCGAACTTTAATAAATAGGAGAAAGCATTTATTACACCAAATGTTTTTCTGTACTTCATTTTAAATTGATTCATTTCTTTGTTATACCGGTATCTTCGATTAAAAACTGTATTTTAGTAAAGTTTAGAAATATTTTTAAAACCCTATTTGAAACCTTATAGAAATCTTCTGTGCCTTAAACGGAAAGATTTGGGTAAGATGTATGCAGTTTCTTAATTCCATTGCCCTTTAAACTCTTCTCCTTAGTCGAATTCAATAAAAATGTGAGTTGCATAACTATATGTTGCAACTAAAGTTTTAATATGAACGTACATAGGAATAGACATCAACCCAAAAATAGTAAAAATAGATTAAGAGAGAGACATGCCATAATTCCGATGAAATCGGAGTACTGAAAGTTAATACGATAACAATTCCTTTGTTTAAGGTATTAAAAATTTTTATTTCAAATAGCATGTACAATTTATAGCCAACGACTTCATATGAATTTAAAGTACATCATACGACACTAGTAATACAAAGTCGGTATCAACACAAATACTGTCAGAAGGGCTTCATCCAAACGCTCCATTAACAATTCTAAGTACTACGTTGTGTATCTTGTTCAAACGGTTAAATGAATCGGTCTCTACAACAATAATACATTAAAGGCAGGATAAAATACTGGCATCAAACATCCTTAATTCAAACGGTTCAGATTAAAGTGAATCGCTACAGGTTTTTCATCGATTAGGGAGACAGTATTGCAGACATTCCGGTAACATTTATTCACTATCTTTCATTTTCCCCACAGCTGTTCATTATTTATGAATCTTTGAGGTAGTCATTAATTCTGAGGTTCTCCTTTATTTTATCTTTATTTATATAGGTCTTCCATCTAAACTTAGGTTAAAGACAAACGAATTCAATACAAAAGTTCATTTCCTTGAGAAATAGATTATTTTCTGTCAACTCTATTTTCTTTTTGGACATATAATTCTAAAGTTATCGTTTAAGGGGTTAAAACAATCTTAAATATTAAGCCAGTTGGCTTACAGAAAATTATTGTTTCCTCTTATCTATGGAATCCTGTTCAATGTTATTTGTGATCCCAAGTTGATTTGCCAATTGACTCCAAACCCAGTCGACCTCTGCACATAACCTGCTACAGCTTGATCTCCGTTGTTCTTTGAATCCCCGAAGAAGAACACATCATGTAAGATCTGATAACAAACCAACACAATTCGGGACCATATTGGTTGTCTTGCTTTAAAGGACATAAAGTCTACCAAATAAGACCAAACCTTATTAATATTAGGCAATAATAAATCAAATGGCTGAAAAACCAGGGACCATACCGCAAGTAAGTATATTCATATATGTGAGATACTAATGAATGGTGATTTTAATTAGTTTACGTTTCTTCAATTTCGTTTTTACTATGAAACGTTTGGACAAACAGGAAGACAGGATGTAGAAAAATAAGAGACTTTAAAGAGAAAACGACCCAGGCTAAGGGTTTCGTAGATGATGTTATATTTTTAGGAGATTATGATTGAGTTGGTGCGAAATAGACATGGAAGGCCTTGGGGGGTTCCAGCTGGCCGGTAGAAACAGTATATCCAACGAGATGCCATAAATCTAAGATGACGTGGGAAGGTTCTAACTCTCTAGTTGGCCAGCTTCACGTGACCAATTTAACAGACCATCAATTTATACAGATTTCTTATCTCTCCTAACTGGGTTACAGCCACCGGGGGGTTAGCCTTAAAATAATTCCGTTTCCCATCAAATTAGTTTGGGAGTCTTGCGGTGAATTACATTAAAGGATATTAGGTCCTGAATAATGAAGAAGAGAACTTTAATAGTGTTGGATCCCACAACCATCTAATCTTAGAAATAGAATCATAACGAATTTATTAGTAGAATGTTTATTTCTTACAATTTATACATCAACATGTATACATGTATATACTATGTAGCTAACATTTTATATATATATATGCATTACACAGTCAAACTTATGGGTGCAGAGGACATCACACGATGCAGATTGCTGTAATCGAAAAATAAGAAATCACTAATACAAAATGTAGGAAATAACTGCAAATTAATGACATCATGAAAGTCTGTCACACGTAGATTGGATAAGCAAAGCTAATTTTCCACGGTCTTATAATAACGCAGAAGATATGAAAATCGCTTGTGTAGGAGTGGTGGACTCCTGAAGGCTAAAAAAGAAAAATGCAGATTACTCCTGCTGCACCAAAATTTATAGAACATACCCTCCCCATACAGTCATGAAATACGAGTATTACTTCCCAAACCATATATATATATATATATATATATATATATATATATATATATATATATATATCATTTCGAACGAACTTCATTTTCATTACCTCATTGATAGAATCAATGTGCAATACCAAATGTTGTTGACATTTTACCTCAATTCCTGAGTTCCCTTGAAGGAAATCTGCTTCAAGGGGGGGGGTGAATTTTTAGTGCCCAACACTAAAGACTTTTTGCGGTTTCATGTGATATCTCTCCATTTAGCAAGGCCTCCGTTTATTTACTATTGTCAGTAGAGATCTTGGCCGACTGAATAGATCCTTCGTGGATAGGCTTCCGGAATCATTTCTTCGGGGATCAGAATTTTCAAAGATCGTTAGTACTTATTACTTTGTTCTGCTGGACTCGGCCAAACATAAATGTTAGTATGTTTGTTCCTGATCAGTCCTATACTACCATTTTCAAGTAGCATAGGTTTAAAAGTACTGGGTACTCAGACGCGTAAATTACTCTGGAACTGTCTCTGTATCTGGTGAATAGTACTAAATCACTTTCAGAAGATTTGTCTTTGGAAAATAAGAAATCGAGGTTCCACATAACACGACCTTTGAAAAATATCTTAAAATGTCCATCGATCCTACGTAGTAGATTGCCGTTCAATTATATGATGTCGTATACAAATTTCAAATTGACTAATGCTCAATGAACTGCATCAACTGAACAGTTTGTTCAGTTTATTTAAAAGTTATATAAGGATATCATCAGATTTTTGATCTCCTTGTGTTTAAGAAGAGGCCCCCGTCTTCATTCAGGAAATAGTTATTTGAAAGCATTCTTGTAAATGGGAATAAATGATTTTTTTTAAAAAAAAACAAGAAAACACTCCAAAACAGAGTGATTTCTATGTGTCAAAGACTGGTAATGTGAGACGTAGGTATTATACGTAAGTCAAGAGAAAATGTTAAAGGGATTTGAGTGTTGACAGAACATTTCAAACCATTATAATTAGCCAGGATCAGTAAAAAGGCCTGTCCTTCACAAACACTTTAAAATGCGAAGCGCACTTTCTGAGACCCAGATCTGGATATATCCATAAGGGAAAGTATTTTTTTTTTTTTAAGATACCAGAGCAATCTCTTTTTAACATCTGTTCATAGATCTTAATAACTCATCCGGTTAAAACTATCTGGCTGTAAGTAGTTGGAATAGTTTTATGTTTGAGCGGTAGGAGATGGAATTATTCCAGAATTCTGAATAAATTCCTCTATAAGATTATATTTGTAATTCCCAGAGTTCCAAGAACAAGATTCTTTAGCCTTCTCCAGAACAAATAAGATTCATATGTGACAGGTTATATTTTAGTTCCTGTATAATTCAGTGACTTTCGTGAACCTTCATAGTATTCTAAATGTCCAATGTATAAAAATGTCTATATAACTACAAGTTCTAGAACTGTAAAATGTGGTTTTTAGCTCACAGGTAGAGGATATAGTGCTCCTTATAATCGAAATTATATTACATTCTACGATTAGTTGAATTCAAACATTTTTCACTCATTAACTTCTTTGAAAAAAAGAAAAATTATATCCAAAAGATAGTTTTCCAATTCTAATGCCACAAAATTCCTTTAAACGATGTTTAAGAGAAATTTTACGGAACTTCTAAAGAACACACAATCTGGTTTTCTTTTGAAGAAGTTATTTTGAAATAACATTTTAT
Organism: Riptortus pedestris; assembly: GCA_019009955.1. Lineage (NCBI taxonomy): Eukaryota > Metazoa > Arthropoda > Insecta > Hemiptera > Alydidae > Riptortus > Riptortus pedestris. The sequence continues at coordinate 206,620,327 of CM032228.1, read as the reverse complement.
TTTTCCTTCCAAGTGTAGACACCTGTCATCTCACAATGCTTATATGAATCAATATAAAAGTTCCTAAAAATGTATCTTTCAATGAAGGTCATCTATCAAATTAAGAATACATGAACCTTTTAATAAATTATAAACGGCCATGCTGTAGAGAGAGGAGAGTAAAATGGTGACGAAGTGATAAAAGCCAAGAACAGTAAAAGTAGAGAGAGACAAATAGACTAGAGTGAGGTGAAAGAGTATTAATGAACTGGTTAAAATGCAGAGGACTGTAAAGACCGACCTAAAGGTTCTTCGTCTTAGCATCTCTCTCTCTCTCTCTCTCTCTCTCTCTCTCTCTCTCTCTCTCTCTCTCTCTCTCTCTCTCTCTCTCTCTCTCTCTCTCTCTCTCTCTCTCTCTCTCTCTCTCTCTCTCTCTCTCTCTCTCTCTCACTCTCTCTCTCTCTCTCTCTCTCTCTCTCTCTCCACTCTCTCTCTCCTCTCTCTCTCTCTCTCTCTCTCTCTCTCTCTCTCTCTCTCTCTCTCTCTCTCTCTTGATGGAATCAGTAGACATATTAATAATCTCTCTATGAGGATATTCATCATCTCTCTCCTTAATGAATCATCTCTCAGTTCGAAGTCCCGTATGTTTAGCAACCATTATCAAATAACATGCGTGGACACTCTGTTTCTATAGTCCCAGTTGTAACATTATAAACACTCTTGACAGACTAATATAATTTAACATTCGGAAATGCTCTCTCTTCTAAATTGCCCACTCTCTCTCTCTCTCTCTCTCTCTCTCTCTCTCTCTCTCTCTCTCTCTCTCTCTCTCTCTCTCTCTCTCTCACTCACTCTCCTCTCTCTCTCTCTCTCTCTCTCACTCACTCACTCTCTCTCTCTCTCTCTCTCTCTCTCTCTCTATATATATATATATATATATATATATATATATATATATATACTTTTCTCTCTCTTTCACCATTAGAAATACTGCTACAGGCGTTGATGGAATCAGTAGAGACATATTAATAATGTTTGGTGATGAGGATATTCATCATCCTTCCTTAATGAAGTCATCTTCAGTTCAAGAAGTAGACCCGTATGTTTGGAAAGCAACCATTATCAAATAACATGGCGTGGACACTCTGTTTCTATAGTCCCAGTTGTAACATTATAAACATTGTTGACAGACTAATATAATTTAACATTCGGAAATGCAATAGAGCAAAGGAAGTGGTTGAATAAATTGCCCACAATTTTAAGAAGGCTTTTAGCCAACGATTACTAATGATGAAGCTATTGATTACTAATAATGGATTATTTGATGAAATATAAAAGCTATTATTTACCATTGTGAATGTTATATATATATATATATTCCACTGTATGTGGAATATTAGTTTGCCTCTTTCCACATAGTTGTTCTAGTTTTTTTTTGTTTTGTTTTTATTTTGTTTTTTTCTTCATGTTGTAAATATACTAACAATTCATATTTAGTTTTGTCCATTCTATTTATTTTGTACATTTGAAAAATTTAGCTGTGTAAATATTTTAATATTTATTTAATTTTGTAAAATTATATTCTAACATGTTAAATGATGAACCGCAATTGTAATGGCACGGTTCCGTTTATTTTGTACATTTGTAACATTTAGCTTAGTAAAAATTTTAACATTTATTTAATTTTGTAAAATTATATTATGATAATAATGATGAAGCTCACTATTTTGGGTATGGAAGAAGGACAAGTAGTTGATTTCATCGGAGACATGATTTTTCGAAACAGTAAGCAAAAGGTAAAATTGTAAATCATTTCTTTTCTTGGATCATTAATGAAACAGGAGCACCTCAACGATAGGAACGAGACCACAATTTTCCTCTTACAACATGAATAACCTGTGTTCTATATCGAAACATATCCTCATACGCCAACGTTATTGTTAAATGGCATTTATGACCAGACTTTAAAATTTATCATCTGGTTGATTCTTGGCTTTTCATAAAAAAGAAAAAAATAGGTACTGCTCATTTCCTTTAGAAAATGAAAATAAGCACTGAGGGAGCAGCATTTAATCCAATCCAAAAAGGCGGTGAGTAATCACAAAGCATTATTTCTCCCAGTCTGGCCCATCTCTAAACTTTTTTTCATAAATTCCGTGAGGTAATGAAGGTTTTTGCCAGCCTTATTTCTGTGATTCTCAAAGGTGAATCCATTTAAAATAAGTATTAAAACCACCAATTCTGCTGGTTCTTGGAAAGAATTGGTTTTCTAGATGGTATCTTAATTTCCTGAGATAAACAATCCGCCATATCATTTAATGGGATAAAAGAACTGAATAGGAACAAAGGCGCTCTATAGATTGTTTTTAAATAGTACTTTATATTTTATTTTTTAAATGTTGGTGTACGAAGCCATTAGGCAATAATGCAGTAGACTCAAACCACGTCTACTTCGCCCTGACCTGGTATTTCCGGAGAGAATTTTTTTTATCTCCATATCGTTTATTTAGTCCTATTTTCTTATACATCACCTAATTTTAGAATGGCAAGAGGATTTCTACATTCAACTTAGACTCGACAAGTACTTTTGGTGTGGTACGATTTTAGTTCATGAAGAGATAGCATTATAAGTCATCAAACTTGCAAAAGGATGATTTAAATAGAGAAATTCTTAAAAACATACGCCTAACAGCCTCGACGATACAACTACATTATTCGCTCAAAATATTTTTAGAATTAAAATACATTTTATTGAGGTTTTTTCTTACATTCGCATATATTTTCTATTTACCCCATAATGCGCACATTTAAAAATTACTGGGAAAAACATAATAAATGTTTTTTGTATAAAGGCTTTTTGTATTTTTAACTAAAACTTGTCTGCCCAAGAAATATAGAACCACCTACCTCTAATGACAATATTAGATGCGGTATATTGTAATAAATAAAATTAAAGTGTTTATCTGAAATTTTAAATTTAAATTGGGTGGAAATAGTTTTCTTCTCGCTCCATATCATTCTAAAGATAAGAGCACCGAAATTGAAAATCTATGATGTCAGAACGTCTAACTGTTGTTACTCAATCACTCAAAAGCTGAAGGATTCAATGATTTTATATTTGTGAGTCAACTATTCCAAGGTTGCGTTTTGTTATTTGGTTGCGTTCTGTTATTTAGTTGAGTATTGTTATTTGGTTGTGATCTTAGTTTGTTCAGTTCTAATTGTATAGTTTAATTTTTCAATTCTTCTTGTTAGTGTTTTCATTTTCGTATTTTGTTTATATTCATTGTTTTTTTATGAGCTATATCGACTCGCAGTGAACGCTCCACATTAAAATAAATAAATAAGATATATGAGAGTTCAAATTTTCAATAACACTTCGAAATTAAAACATACATTTCATAATAGTGGTATATCGAAAACGAACATGTTGTTTTTAGAAATATTTTTAGGTCCTAAAACGGTATTAGATTTGAAAATTTCAAAATCTCGACTTTCGATTTCTGATCACAAAATGTAATATAATTGTGCTCCACTAAAATGTACTGATAGTAATAAGTTATTTTTAGTATATGTGTCGAGAGCATGAATTCTGCCAGCATAGGCTATTTTTTACTTCTACCACAGACTGAGGCATTGGTTTTTATAGAAGTCAGCGTGAATATTAGTTAATACGTTCGACAATACTTATTTAATCGAAAAAAATATAAAGCACTACGGTGAATTTATAAAGTATTTTTCAGTCCTAAAATGTTGTTTAAATTTATTCATTTCTATGTTTTGACTTCCAGTTATCAAACTTTATTCATTCCTGTTCACGGTGAATGCCTCTAAGAAATGGAAGTTGTGAAAGTGTATGATAGTATTACTTTACTACCATAGACAGGAATGGAGGTATACTTTGAAGGCATTACTTTCGTTTATAATATCATCGTTAGTATTAAAAGATAATGAAACAATAAATAATAATAAAAAAATAAAACTAAAGAAACAATTACAAACAAGGAATTCTCTTGTTGACATATAATGTCACATAAACAAAAATTATTATATGCATTAGTCTCTGGTAAGCTATAATAAATACGAAATAACGAAAATGGACAGCGTAATCATATTAATCCGTCTTATCACTGAAGCATTTGCACCGAGAGAATTGGCATTGAAGGGCGAGAGAAAAGAAGAAGGTAAAGGAAAAGGCTCAAGGGAAATTAGATGTCCCGCCACACTCCGGTCCGAATGAACTGCAGAAGCAAGCACTGGACAATTTCAACTTGTAACGTCAAAGGTAAACGGATTTCCAAACAGAGGGAAAGAAAGCACCCGTCAACAACCGTAACAAGATGGATGGGAAGCTTGAAGAAATGGCCTTTCACCACCAAAGTCTGCATAGGACTGAGGGGTTCAGCTGGTGGGCGATAGAGGGCGGATAGTCTAAGAGTTACAAAATCGTAAAACCTGCGTCAAGTTCAAATTACTTTTTAAATAATACATCTACTAGAAGAAATTTATTTGATTGACACTTACAAATAATTATCCCACCTATAGATACAAAATTAAACAAATATATTAATTAGCAAAAAATAACGGACAATAAAAAAATAATGAATTTATGTTTAGAATTTGTTTTCCAGTATTAAAAGTAACTTTGTAAAATCAAAAATAATTGTATACAACTTTGGGTGACCACCAATAGATAATAGTTACTACAAGAGATAGCCAGTACGAAATTTGCCGGAATATTTTGTACTCATGGTTAATAATGCATTCGTTATACGGGAAACGTAATTGGTTCTAAGGCTATTTTAAGAATAAATTTGTTGACAATCGCTCAATTTTCATTGCAGACTTATTTATATAAGAAAAACACCTGTATAGATGAGTATTATCGTTTTGTGACGGAAAAGATGGGATTAATCTTGGCTTATGTTAATCTAAACATATACCCGTATTCCCACAGGAAACAATGGCTAATTCAACCGACAGGTAACACACGTTTGCTCAACGACAGATAACACTAACACTACTTCCGTTTCCGGGCACCGCTGTAACGCCCCTGAAATTACATAATGCCTCAGATTCATTCTCAATTTTTTTTTTTAACTAGTGCTAAAATGATGTAAATGCTAATTTTAGTTCAATGTTCAGTTATATCTTTTTATTTATTTGGCTCTGAGTCGGTTAATTACACAGGAGCAAATGCAATATTCGACTGTAATAATTACAAGTTAACTTATTTTTTATTATCTTTTAATTATTATTCACTTTTGTTTGGCCATGTTTCACAGTTACCTAATATTTTTATCTATATTACCTTTTTACTGTGTGTAATATCAAAAATGTGATAATTTGAATTTTTGTTTCCCCGCACCTTTCCTTTCTGAAAGAATTAATAAATGAGAAAATTATTACTTCAAATAAATATGATGAGACAACTCTTCTTTTTTTTCAATTTAATAGAAAACGATATACATTTGATCGCATTAACTAACATAAATTCGCCTATATTTTTCAAGGCATATTGATAAAATGAAGTCAATATTTCGTACTTACATATTTAAAACTTTTTATTTAGACGGGGAACTATTTTAATTTCAATCTACCATTGGTGAATACTAACAATTATAAACAAAATTTCGTCAACATGTTTTCAATGGCTACTTTTTCTTCAGAGGTGTATGTGGCTGTACATTTTCTCTATGAGCCACATGTCATTTCTGTTATGTGATGAACATTATGAGGTTATTTAGAGCATAAATAATCCAATCTTTATATTTCTACTGGAAACCAATTCTATTTCAAGATTACTTTCGGATTCCGGTCACCTGCTCAAACTTCCCTGGCTCAAAGGAATTAGCTTCAGACTCTAAACTTTCCAAACAGAAATTTGTGATGAACTTGTATTGCTTCAGGAAAAATCATTCAACGCTGAAAAATCGCATTTGTTGGATTTTCTATTTTGGGAATCTTTAGTGGGAGCCATTTACTTCATGATTAAACACGAAGACAATGACTTCCTACTTTATTATTTGTAATTAAGTACTAGGTAGAACTTGTACGTACGATATGAAAGTGTTTGATACGACTACCAGTGTATGAATCAAAAGTAAACCAGTTTTAGCATTTTATTTCATCAACTTTTTAAGTCAGAATCCCCCGAATTCCACAAAAAAATAACGACTTTATTTTGCAATTTGTTCTGTAAATTAAAGAGTAAAAACATAATGAATAATTGTGAGCTATTGAATGAGATGCAATCTTATGATCATTTTCGTCTCACAATTAACCACTTACCGAACTGTAAATATCTACGCTTTTTTATCCCCCTATAACTAATACTACCATGGAATGAAAAAGAGATACCACAATAAAAATGTTTGGCAATTGAAACGAGGTGTTAAGTTTTGATTAGCAATGTACTAGCATTATTTCCTTAGTCCAACTTGGATAGAAGAGGTTGGTAATCTGTAAATAGTCCGTCGATATTACACATAGTATAAAACGTAAAGTAAACGTTAATAAATAATATCCCAATTAATATATTATTTTAAACAAAAGATTGATTTCGATTGATTAATTCAAAGTACAAATTTTAACTCCTATACTCAAAAATTACCGTAAAGTTTAATACAATTTAAGACTGGAACTTTAGTTAATTTTTTTTTAAAATTCCAAACCTCATTTCTAGTAAAAAATGTTTTGTAGTAAAATAAAAATGCAGAAAATTACGAGGATTCAGTCGTTTACGATCAAGTCGTAAACGCCAGTCATTTCCACTTCATATTGAACAATGAATGCCAGATACGGTTTTATCTACAATAAACTGTCTCAGAATTTATGTTCACATAATGCAACCATATTGAAAATGGGGGTATTATCCATCAAAATACTCTTTAAGACGCATTGTAATGTTCATTATAACTCCATCTGAAAAAATAAGTAAGGAAACTTAAATAGTCTAAACGTACTAGTTGAATTTTGACATCGGTGCTCACCTAAGAACTCATTTGCACTTTTGTTACTAAAAAGTGTATGCCGAAATTATAGTATGTTTTCTTCAATTGACAAATCCTTACTTTTTTCGAAACATATCTACAGAAGCCTATTTATTTATTCTTAAAAAAAAATTGGGGCTCAGGTTAGCCATGTGAGTTAAAGCGTTGGCTTTAATTTCAAGTGGCGAGTTTCATTCGCGTCTGGACAATAAGAATTTATTTATCTTTGAAATCATTAAATAAAATCCTTAGTCCCACCCTGGCTAGAAAAGGTACTTAACCTGTCCTAATTAGCCATATAGCAACAAGTGGACGTTAGTCAATAATGACATTTAAAATAAAACCATCCCAATTAGCCTAAGTTGGAAAAAGTGGGCGTTAATAATTAAGAAAAATAAAACCATTAACCCATCAATATTTTCAGAATTTATATAAATAATTCTTATATAATTATAACCAAATTATTTCGAATTTCAGTAGGCTATTGGAAGCCCGAATGACGCTAGAAATCTCATCATATAATTTAAGGTCTATTTCTAACGTAGGAACAAGGTTATGTAAACAGGAAATGATTTGTAACCTGGAAATAGAATGTTCAGTTAATCAGTTAAAATTCAATGAGTATAAGAGTGGGTTTACTGAAGTCTTAGTCCTGAACTCTTACTACCAAAAGGTAGGTGGGCATCAGAAGAAATATTTTGAAAACCGCATCAAGAATACTACTTCCAAAAGCTGTCTTTCATTACAGAAAATCTACTAAAACATCAAAAGAAAGACGTCGCTAGGACAACGTATTAACTATAGGGTGCTAATTGTTCTGTGGAAAGGAAAAAACACTTATTATAGAGGTTCCTGTAGCTAATAAGCTTAAGAATTTAAATTTGAAAGGGAAAGAGGGGGGGCAAGTATATGCAAGCAGCAGGATTAGCCCCTCTAGCTCATATTCGATTCTCAGTCTAGCTGGAAGAATCACAGAACAAACGAGGAGCAGCTACATAACAAGGTTTGTTCTCGCCCTCTCTCATTAAGAATATCATAGAGTTAGTTTTCATTAGTGATATTTAGACGAGTAATATATGTATTTGACTACTTAGCTTTCTGGAACTTCAAAAAAATTATCTTGAACTAGCCCTTGATTGAAAATTTATAAATTTTGTAAACAATTAAAAAACCTATTCACATATTTAAAGATTTGATTATTTTTTATAACATATTTTAGACTGAAAGCAAAGAACACCATACTAAATATCCCACTGCAAAAGTACAGAAGGGTAGATTGATATGCACACGATTTTATGAGGACCTAAATATAAAAAAATAAAAAATAGAAAATAAATTCACCGAAATATCTGTCATTCCAGCTAGTGGGTACTCTGCATTGTTTTTGCAGCCTCTGTGTGACGGATGTTTTAAAATAAAAACTGGACTATTAGCAGATTTCCCTTGAGGGAAATCAGCTATTGAGGTTGTACGTACTCATAACGGAATTTTCGAAATTTTTCTTCAAATGTCCACCGATCCTACAGAGTAGATAACGAAAATGTGGTCCGTTCAAAACAGTAGATATATATATATATATATATATATATATATATATATTTGTCTGTTACCGCTCTAGAGGTCGCAATTTTTGTTTGATCGTTACTAAACTCGATATTTAGTTGTTTTATGTAAAAAGAAAGATCAAGTTCGTTAACGACTTAAATCGGACCACGGCGAGGGGGGGTACAGAGGGGGGGATTTTCGAAAATTCGAAATATCTCCGTTACTATTCGTCGGATCGAAAAGTTGTACAGAACAAATCTTATTACAAATTAAATTTAATATAAATATTGAAATATACATTTATTCTCTATCGTGAATATTAACCGAGATATTTGCATTTTTATTAAATCTGGGCGGCTTTGGCGGGACGGACGAAGTGACTTTCCCGCCAAAAGCTAGTTCGGCCATTTCATTAACTGCTCGGCTCTCGTGAAATTTCTCTATTGTAAAACGTCACATGGGAAATCTGCTTAGTTTACGCAGCCCCTGCCTGACGGACTTTTTTTTACTCACTCTTACTAGTCTCTGAAGATGGCGGTGGCACATAAGAAATGAACTTATATAAATCAGTTTTATACCTTGTTAAAATGAGCTGTGTAAAACATTTACGAGATAGAGTCTGATCTTTGAGAAGTTTCTGAAACAAAAATTAAATAATCTTACCCATATTATTCTGATATTCAAATGTCCCAAAAGTGTTCATATTTATGACTCAAAGATGTTTTCTTCAGATGAAATGCATTAACTGTACTCCCCTGTAAGTTATTTCACTCACAATTTTCTGAAAAGAATCCGTTGAAATTTTCCGTCTACTCAAGTCTAACCCATGATAAGGGAACTAATTAACTCGGAAGCATGTTAACAAGCCATTGCCTCATGTAGCCATTGTTTGTTTGCCCATGTAGCAAAACTACATTCTGATTTGTATGATATTAATATTTACTCGATCAATAGGTACACCAGAGTAACATTATTTTGCATATTCCTCCAGAGATGCTGGAGGAGGGTAGAGAAACCAATTGAACAGTAACAATAAAAAAGTCCGTCACGCAGGGGCTGCGTAAACTAAGCAGATTTCCCACGTGATGTTTTACAATAGAGAAATTTCACAAGAGCCGAGCAGTTAAGGAAACGGCGGAACTAGCTTTTGGTGGGAGTCACTCGTCCGTTAGCCGCCCAGATTTAATAAAATATCTTGGTTAATATTCAAGATAGAGAATTAATGTATATAACAATATTTATAGTAAATTTAATTTGCAATAAGATTGATTCTGTACAATGTTTCGATCCGACGAATAGTAACGGAGATATTTCGAATTTTCGAAAATCCTCCCCTTTAAACCCCCCCCCTCCCACTAGTCTGATTTCAGCCGTTAACGAACTTAATCTTTCTTTTTACATAAAACGACTAAATATCGAGTTTGGTAACGATCAAACAAAAATTGCGACCGCTAGAGCGGTAACAGACAAATATATATATATATATATATATATATATATATATATATATATATATATAGTTTCGAGCGGACCTCATTTCCGTCATCTACTAGGTAGGATCGATGGACATTTGAAGAGAAATTTCGAAAATTCCGCCATGAGTACAACCTCAATAGCTGATTGAATTGGGAAATCTGCTAAAAGCCTTGCTCTCTACAAGGATTTTAATATTTGTCTCTGAAAGTGCACACCGCATATGAAAGTACTTGTGGATGATGTCTTTTTATTGATCGTGATTTTGTTTATAAAATTATTGACTAGTTTTCTTGTTTTTCATCTCTACTCGAAAAGAAAGTCCATTGCAGTGATCCAGAAGCAGATCCATTTCATTCTAAAAAGAGTGATGAGAAAATTCTATCATTTACATTAGAGTTATATTATTACTATTTGGTGAATTATTTCCTTTTAGGAATCAGCTGTTTTTAATACACATATTTATTAAATTTAAACATATGTTAGCAGATTTCCCTTAAGGAAAATCAGCTATCGAGGTTGTTCTCATGACACGATTTTCGAAATTTTTCTTCAAATGTCCATCGATCCTACCCAGGAGATGACGAAAATGAGGTCCGTTCAAAACTGTGTGTGTATATATATATACGTATATATATATTTGTCTGTTACCGCTCTAGCGGTCGCAATTTTTGTTTAATCGTTACCAAACTCGATATTTAGTCGTTTTATGTAAAAAGAAAGATCAAGTTCGTTAACGGCTGAAATCGGGCCAGGGGGAGGGGGGGTTTAGAGGGGACTATTTTCGAAATATCTCCGTTACTATAGGTCGGATGATCGAAAACTTGTATAGAACCAATCTTATTGCAAATTAAATGTTCTATAAATATTGTTATATACATTAATTCACTATCTTGAATATTAACCGAGATATTTGCATTTTTCAGTTTTAAGCCATCAGCAAACCACTACTTCTACTCATGTTATTGTACATAAACAATTCTCTGCTACATAATAAATCACATTATTCGAAGTTTAAATACCAAACATTGTATTCAAGAGACCTTTATTATACGAGATACATGCAAATATGTCCTGGTGACCCCCCCCCCGTCTTAAGGTTTTGGACTACTAAAATTTGATTGATTGAGATAACAATTATTCTGACTCATTATTAATTACAGTACTAGATATAGTGAATAGTTCTCAATAAAATTAATATGTTATATTCTGATATATTTCAGTAATTGTTTTTCTATCCGGTGTGAGGCGGGCAGACCCATTTGTTTACATTCCTAACGCTTCCTGTCGGCAGGTTATTGAAATTGGATGAAACATTTCTTATTTCCGTTTGTATTTATTCACGGTGTTGTTGTGTTACCAGTATGTATATTTATCTATTACTGAACTTCACGAGGCAAATCTGCTTAGTTTACGCAGCCCCTGCGTGACGGACTTTTTTTTTAATTTAGATTTTGATAAAATAATTTAGACTTTTGGTAGGAATATTGTTTACTCCGACGCTAATTATCAAGTGAGTAATAGTTCTTTTAGCAGATGTCTCTATTGAGGTCGTACTCATGACGTGATCTTCGAAAATTTTCTTCAAATGTCCATCGATCCTACCCAGGAGATGACGAAAATGAGGTCCGTATAATATATGCATATATATATATATATATATATATATATATATTTATCTGTTAACGCTCTAGCGGTCGCAATTATTGTTTGATCGTTACCAGACTCAATATTTAAACGTGTTATGTTAAAAGACAGATCAAGTTCGTTAACGGCTGAAATGGGTCCATTGGGTAGGGGGGTTTAGAGGGAGATTTTCGAAAATTCGAAATATCTCCGTTACTATACGTCGAATCAAAACATTGTCTAGAACCAATCTTATTGTAAATTATATTTACTATAAATATTGTTCTATACATTTATTCTCTATCTTGAATATTAACCGAGATTTTGCATTTTTATTTAATATGGGCCGATAGGGGACGACTGAGTTTCCCGCCAAAAGCTAGTTCGGCCCGTTGCCGTAACTTTTTGGCTCTCGTATGGAGATTTCTCTATTGTATAACTTCACGTGGGAAATCTGCTTAGTTTACGCAGCCCCTGCGCGACGGACTTTTTTCTTAAAACATATGGTGTATTAAAAATACAAATTTCAAAAACATTATTCATTTCAATGAAAATGGGAATTGGGGCTCAGGTTAGCCATGCGAGTTAAAGCGTTGATCTTTATCTCACATGGTAAACCTAGAGTGGCGAGTTCAATTCTCGCCTGGGCAAAGAAAATTATTTAGTGACGAAATTCATTAAATTAGGTCCTAAAATCCCACCCTGGCTAGAAAAGTGTGGTAACCTGTAGATAACCCGTCCCCATTAGCCTAAGTTGCAAAAAGTGGACGTTAATAAATAAATAAATAAATAAAGAAAATGGGAATTAAAAACAGCTGGTTCCTAAATGAAATGTGCTAATTTTACATTTACAAGCCATATTGCCACAAAATAATGGATGCTCTTTATATAAAACCAAAATTGCGATGAAGGTTGTATAACAGTCCTGTCGCCACATAGAACTCATAATTAATTCATCCTTAAACTATCTATTTCAGAATGTGTAGGAGAAAGTCATCAATTCCAGGATAAACCATCATTCAGGAAGGCACCAAGACTGTCGAGTCATTGGATTATCTGTAGCTAGCTCTCCTAGGCAATTATACAGAATGTTACAATACAACACTAATTAATACTACAGATCATGTGATATAATCAGTATATATTTCAAAATAAATTCTTACTTGGCAAGTAGTGTGAAGTGTATTAGGATGTATAGGAGTATCTGGTGACAGAGCCGGTATTTCCTCCATGTTGGAGCCTTCTGGTTCCCTCCGAGATAATTGATCATATTACTCAGCTACCGCGGGCTTCAGTGCTTCACAGGATTATAGGATTAGCGAAAGCTCTTCCAGAAAGGCAGCTTCCTCCTAAACCCTTTGCCTCCAAACAGATTTATACCTACCTGTTGTATTCAGCAGACTGATATTGGATTAACAGTAAAAAAAATAAATCTGCAAAGAACTGTGCGCAAACGTACTCATGAATCAGTGGCGGTCTGAATCATTTTAAAAACTCGACTCATTCTGCTAACTTCATTGGGAGGTTGGTTTGGAGAGAAGAAATTAACATACCCGAAACAGCCAGCAATACTGGCTTAGTAGAAGACCTCGTTTCAAGTCAACAACAATATTTTCAGTCATAATGAATAGATTTGTGACAGCGAAAAAAATAATTAATGTTTACATGTTAATAGAAATATCTATTAGCCTATTTTTATCTGCTTGCTATTATGGTTTTTGCTATAATTTTGATGTATTTAATATGTTTTGGCTAAAGATACCTTGTTCTCTTTATCGTATGTTATGACCTTGTGTTGTTAGAAATATATGTTAACATGTTAACGACAAGGTTCTTAACTAATATATTTGTAACATATTTCCATATGTAACCCTGCACAATTTGTAAATGAGCCATGAGTGCGCATTCTTGCTCATAAGGCATAACGATTTTAATGACAATTCCATTACTCTAAATATATAGGATTTTTACACATTTGTCTTTTTTTAATTTCCTCTTTTATCATTGAAACAGAAACTTTTATATTTAATTTTTTATAGATTTGTGTATAAAAAAAATTTCTAAATGCGTATGCTGTTCTTAAAACCAATATAATACAGTGTTTACTCGTGTCAAGAATAACCAACATTAAGCCGTGACATGATATTAATTGCCTTCCCATAAAAATATTGGCCAGTGGCGTTTGAAAGACGTCTTGTAGATGATACATTAGAATATAGGTTAGTACACTTACTTCTGGGCATTGCTAGAACACTTGACGTTTTTGGAAGGTGATCCGAATTGGAAATACAAAAATAACAGAGGTATTTTAGATTTACACTCTGTGTTTTGTGATATTTTCCACAAATAAATAATATAACTAATTCCTATTTCAACTGTTAATATTCCAAATCTGAGGGTTAAATTTGTTTCTGATTAAAGTGTCTTTATCTGCTTGCAATGGTGTTTGCTATAATTTTGATGCATTTAATATGTTTTGGCTAAAGATACCTTGTTCTCTTCATCCTTGCTTATGGTTTGTGTAGATTGAAATATATGTTAGCATGTTAGTGACCAGAATCGTGATGAATAAATTTGTGACATATTTCCGTATGTAACCCAGCATAATTTGTAAATAAGCCAGTGCGCATTTCTGCTCATAAAGCATGACTATTTCAATGAATAACTTCATTACTGTCTTTCTTTTAATTATTTTTTATATCAAGATTACCTTTTTTCATCATGAAACGAAAACTTTTATATTTCATTTTTCATTACGATTAAAAATGGCCAGCATTACATTATACATATTAAAAAATAACCCCATTATTTCCATAGAACAAAATTATGTAATGAATATAGTTTTTAAAAAATCATTGTTTAATTTTATAAAAATAAATACAATTTAACATTATACATGCAATTTTATATACATAAATGGACAAGAGACTGAATTTATAAATAAAAAGTTAAAATTTAAATATTCAACGGTAGTCAAAAAGAGAAAAAGTTTAGAACTTGATATACAACGTTTATAGCATTATACTTCGGGAATTAATTAGGTATATTAACCAATCTGAGATTTTATACTTCATTGAAACAATACCAGAATATTCTCCAATTAAAAAAGGAATTAGTCGAACTCAAAGGGAGCTCAAGTTATATTTATATTTTTTGCATTAATAACGAGAAGCTTTTCTGAATAAGCAGACAGTGATATAGTCGAAATTATGGTGTTGTTAATACAAGGGAAGGTAATATTAGGAATTCGTTCATAAATCCCAGGAAATTCCAGGAGCTGGAGATAAAACTGGGGAGACTGGAGTTTAATTAAAGTGACCGGTTATAAGTAGAAAGCGAGAGAGAGAGGTAGGGGACGGAGATCACTTCAAAATTGTTGTTTAACTCTCAAAATCACACTGAGAGAGAAGTCAGCTAGATATGTGAATATACATTCAAATATATTCGTAGCACCTTCATTTTACTACTACAAATACGTGACTCGATAAATTATAAAGCTGGATTATTAATGATTTCTCTACTAACACTTTTGACATGATTCCAATCCCTTTTCCAAGCTGAGAAATGAACTTTTTTGCACAATAGTATGCTCATTTTTTCTCTGGAAACCTACTTAAATGAGAAAATCATTTATAATGTGTAAATCATTTACGAGGTAGTTTCTAATCTTTGGTAAGTTTTTGAAAAAAAAATTAAATCATCTTACCCATATTATTCTGATATTCAAATGACCAAAAGTATTAATTAATTTATGGCTCAAATATGTTTTCTTCAGGTGAAGAGCATTAACTGTACTCCACTGTAAGCTATTTCTTTAGTATACAGTCTTGAACTCACTCCTTATTTTCTGAAAAGAGTCCATTGAAAATTTCCGTCTTCTCAGGTCCATGACAAGGGAACTAATTAACTCGGAAGCATGTTACAAGTCATTGCCTTAATGTAGCAAAACTACATTCTGATTTTTATGATATTTATATTTACTCCATGAATAGGTACACCAGACTAACATTATTTTGCTTATTTCTCACGAGATTATTTTGTGTTTTATATTATGTGTTATTATATTATGTGGGGCTCATATGTGGGGCAAAGTGGAAGGAAGCTAAGGAGCAGATTAAAAGAGCACCTTTCCACCAAGACATCGGAGGTACGTAAACATATTTTAAACGAAAGCCATGAAGCAAATGCCGTTGAGTTCGAGGTGCTCGACCACCTTGGCAAAGGGAAGAAAATGGATATAGTAGAGCAGTTATGGATCAGGATGGACATGCTGGAGGATAAGAATATTAATATTGGGGGGGAGGGTGGCGTGCTCGGGCATGTTCCGTCCTCTGCAGTATCTGCCCTGGCCCGTGTAGGCTCCCAGTCTCGCCGGAGATGTCGGCTCAATAGGGACCAACTCTAGGTCAGTTCCTCTCCATCTCCTTGTTATTTTGTTATTTATTGCTTTTAATATTTATTTATTTGTAATGTTTTAGTCATAAGTGTTGCATTGCGTTTTATATCTTTTTTGTTTGTTTTTTAAATGTTTTTAATATTCGACTACCTTTGTTGACTTTTACATTTATTTATTTATTTATTCATATATATTACATGTTTTTGAAAGTATAATGTTGTGTCACAGAGCACTGATGATGGGACGGTTCGCCCCGAAAGTACTTTGCCTGTAATAAAGAAGTTTTAAGAGTGGAGGTGTTTGACCTTTTTGATCCTTCCGTTAATTATATTATGTGTTTCAGGTGCGTGTTTATAAGTGTGAAGTATTGGTCGCATCTTTCAATAGTTTAGTTATAGAATACGTATGTATTATGGTAGTCTTCAGGCATTAAGTACAGTTTAAATGTCAGCTGAGCATTGAAAGTTGTACATGTTGGTACGTTTAATATATTCATCCAGTATGCTTACATTAATTCTGTATGGCTAATTCTGGGTCTATATAATTCAACTTCTTTACATCTATATTTTCTAAAGCTTGATTACCACATAAAAATTGTGTTCTTAATTTAAGAATTAATATTAAATTCTTGTATTTAATATTAATATTAAATTCTTAATATCGACAATTAATATTGTCGATGCTTGAGATAGTTCAGTCAATAATAGCTATAGTGTTGTTTAAAATGACCTATAGTGATTGTCTCGAAATATAATCTATAATCGTATAGGATGTAAGGACAAGTAATTTTTCTTCCAATATTACAAATAATAATGATTTGTGTAGATTTTAAAAGTACTTGTATATTCTACTCAATCTCTACCCAGACCTTTGTTTTTTTTTAATTTCCTGGAGTCTAGCCAGCTAGAAAAACTGATCATTAGCTCGTAAGTCAAAATGTTCATATTTCTAGGCTCACAGCAAGTAATGAAGAGTTGGATGTACTAGGTAAGCTGAGTGTAACACCTACTTGCAGCCTTGGGTCGTTTGATGTGGTTAAGCAATATATTGGAGTTCCATTTCGAAAGATACGGAATCTAGGGGAAGGTGTGCCAAACACAACATAATGTGATCTTTTATAAGTCGTTTTCTGTGGCATTTGAACGAAGCTATTTTGGTTATTACTGTAATTTTTAAACGAAACCCACCATCCAACCATGTGCTCGCTAAGAGGTGAAGCACATTCAACTCTGAGAAGTTAAACTATCAACTCTAAAAACCCCATTTATCAATAACTAATATTGCTTTAAAATACCACTTTTACCAAATGATGTTGTCAATACTATTTATAGGATACCCTCTAACAATATTGATGTTGATGCCCTATGTGTCAAAATTCTAAAGCTAAAGTCACTTTATTTACTTCTAAATTAATATACGGTTAAACAGCCAAATATGCCTACAGAAATCCATGATAGATTTTAAATTTTAGCCGTTTACTTAAATGCATTAATTGAGGGAAGCTGTTGAGAGTATTTAACGACATACAATTTTCACAACCTAGTAATATTGTGAAAATTTATTCCACACATGTTACATTACATTTGAAATAAAGCAAGTTTATAGAAAACCTTATAACTGTTTATATTATTAATATAGAAATTAATTCAATATTGAATATTTAAAGAAAAGAAAAAAAAATATTCAAAAAATGCAACATAAACTGAATTATTATCTGTTATTTTATTTTATTAAGAATATTACAGTCTGCATTTAAATGGTAATGTTAATGTACGAAAAAATCGTCCTCCATCACTCTTGACAGAAGCCACACCTATTCACCAGAATGAGAGGAGCAGCCTCTTCCTTCCTGGCAAGGAAGTCAAGAGCTAAGGAGGAATGGCACTTGGTAAGAAAATAGCCACTGCTATCACTTCACTTTACACTTATAGGAGATCTCTGGGACATTGTCTCTTGAGTCGTCGTGGAAGGGAATATGGATGAGTGGTACTGGAATGTGCTAGGACATCTGGATTAGATTGACTGGGTAGACTGCTGTGGAATTTTCTGAATCTTAGGGGAATTAATATGATCTTTATACAGGGTATGGGTTGTAACATAATATGTAGCATCTACTATAAGCTGAAGAAATATAAAAATACCAATATACAAAAAGTTTTAAAGAAATAAAGCATTATAAAGTCAATTTCCTTCCATTTGCTAAAATTGTCTCATTGAACATAAATATGCACACACACACACACACACACACACACACAAAACAAGTGACGATAATCTTGCGTTCAAGTGAAGTTGGGGAATTATCGGCATTCGTGTAATATCAGCATTTTCAGTATAACTATGATTTCTACAACGATTAGTAACTATAATCCGAAACCAAGACCGAAAAAGGTTCAAGAAGCATCTACATATACATTGATAAAACTTCCAAACTAGTATTTAATTTCTTTTCTTCCTTTTTTTCACTAAACTCATTTTTGTTTCTTTTTTTATATATTTTCTACAGCCATTGACTTTTTATGTTTCTTTTATTTCCGATGATAGTTTTAATTCTTTAAAAATAAATATGAGTCTATTTTCTTATATCTAAGCGTGGCCAGAAAAATCTACTGATATTGTGAATTTGAGTACAAGTGTGAACTTGATATTGGTGCGTTTGAAATCTATGCATCGTGGACAGGAGAGGTTACATTATGCATGGATAGTGTTTGGTAATATTAGCTACCTCAACTAGATTACCTCTGGCTTAATAGCTCCTGTTCTCCCGCTAATCTATCGATAATTATTTCGTCATGAATAATTTATGTACAGTATGTTCGGCAACTGGTATTTTGCTGTAAAGCGTATCACATACTCTCGTATTTTTACAACTGATATTACTTTTTGACTTTTCGTTTGTATTTCTTCGGGACGAAAAATGGTTTTAAGCGGATGGTGCATTAACTGATTCAATTTTCAATACAATGTATTCAATGTATTGTACTTGAATTAAACTAAAAAGCTTGAGAATTCGAAATTAAGTTACTTCACATGTATGCTAGTTGTTACATCCCTTACAACTATTAGTTTTAGCAGATTTACCTTAAGTGATATCACCTATTGAGGTTTGTACTCAAGATTCGATTTTTGAAAAACTTCACTCTCCTAATGTAGAAGACAAAATTTATTAATACAAAACGATACACTTTCTTTATTAACTAATCCATACGTAGAAATATGACAAGAAACAGTACCTATTTACTACCACCACTAAAAATTAAAATAAGACAGTAATAATGCGAAACAATGTCAGTAGTTTGGAGAGAGAAAAAGACGTCCAATTCTTCACAACTTTTTTTTCACAAATTTTTATTTCATCGCTAAGCGCTTTCAAAGACTATTGTCTTTATCTTCAGAGCTACACGTCAAAAACAATAACATCAATAAAATCTTTATACATTGCAACAGGGTGATTAATCATATTAACATCAATAAATAAAAACACAAAATAAATATCTAACAATGAACATATTAAATGTACTTAAGTCAAATCCTAAAATAAATTACTGAGAGTGAGAGATCTATTGAGGTATAGACAAAAAAAAAAAAAAAATTGTGAAGAATTGGACGTCTTTTTCTCTCTCCAAGTAAATATTCTTCACTTCCAACAAACACTGCTGTGGAATCACAGTAGGCTATTAAACATAATTGCAATAATATGCATCTTCAGTTTTATGAATGAATTATTCATAGAAACGTAAAACAAAAAAGAACTTAATAACCTTAGAGTACTTCTCGGGTTTTCTTAGATGAATAATTAAAGTTCACTTATTTGATGCAGTCATCTGGAAGTTATTTAATAAAGTTTTCTTGTCTTTAAATAGAAAAACTTTTTCATTGCTATTTCAGTTTGAATTTTTGATATGGTAGCTTTTCTAATAAGGAAAGTATGTTCGGTGTGACAATTTTAAAGAGGGGAACAGGTTTTATTCTCTCCATTTCAACCACTTTACGATGTTTCTATATGTTCCATCGTCTTAATATCATCCAGAGAATAGACAGAGTTAGGTTCAAGAAGTATTGAAAAAGTCATTCATGAAAGGGCTACGTAAGCTGGCGTATTTCCATAAGGTCATTTAACAATCACTAGTCCACCTTGGATCACGTAATTGTCTCATTTCCTTGTTTGTTTACTTCTCTAAGATCCAAGAAATTACCACACATGAAACTCATTCAATTCCATGTTTGGGCTCTGAGCAGCGCATCTGCTTTTGAAACTCCTTCTATTGGTTAATTCAAAAATACATGCTCGACATGCCCCTGTTCTGTCTTGGCTGAAAATATCCCCTCATCAATTACAAACCTATGCAGCCAACAGGGGTGTACTTATAATGACCAATACGAAGCTGTATAAATGGTTTCACGAACCAAAGCCGATGTTCCTTCTCGTGGTGTATACTCAGAACAATTGAAAAACAATACCTTATCGTGTGCGTATCCATTTTGATTTTATCATCCACCCCTAGAGTTCCTGACTCAAACGACACCACCTTAAAATGAACTGTGAACAGAAATAATATCTTGATACCGAAGTAGTTGGTGAGCTACTTCATAATACTGACCTTCCTCATTACAACAAATATCCCACCCACTATTATTCCAGAAAAACACAACTACTGAACATCAGATTACAAATATCAGATATTTTGCCTGTTAGGGCATCAAGGACTCTTTGTTATCATTCACAGGAAATATCAGACTGCGGCAAACTATTCCTAGTTCTCAGTCTAAATGCCTTTCTAGGTATAAAATTAAAACTCAATCACTTTAGACCCCATCAATGTCTAAAGTGATTGAGTTTTAATTCTCAACCTTCCTCGTACTAGAGTTTGTCAAGCTAGGCCATTCATTACAATAGGGTCGGGTATTTTTAAATTAGCTTCCCGAACTATTTTAGTAGTTATAGATTCTAAAACTTTTGTGTTGAAACGATTTAATGTTTGACTTATCAACGTGTCCAGAGACTGTACATCGCTTGCCGAGTCTTTGAAGCTGTCGAGAGCTCCTTATTCGGGCTCCGGCACTTCTTTTGTCGGCTTCCAGCGTTGCCTTGCCAACAACAAAGCGCACAAACGATTTTAAAAAGTCCGTCACGCAGGGCTGCGTAAACTAAGCAGATTTCCCATATGAAGTTTTACAATAGAGAAATTTCACGAGAGCCGATCAGTTAACAAAACGGCCGACCTATCTTTTGGCGGGAAACTCACTCATCCGTTATCCGCCCCGATCTCATAAAATACAAATATCTCGGTTAATATTATAGATAGAGAAAAATGTATACAACAATATTTTTAGTAAATTTAGTTTGCAATAAGATTGATTCGATACACTTTTTCGATTCAACGTATAGTAACGGAAATATTTAATTTTGAACGGACCACATTTTCGTCATGATAGGATCGATGGACATTTGAAGAAAATTTCGAAAATTCCGTCATGAGTACATATTTACCCTTCGCCCATCTCTAGTAGGGGTTGACATTAGCAGAGCCCTTTACGTCTGCACTGATGCATTTTTAGCAGGCCTAAACATGTTTATCAATGACTCTGACTGTGGAAAAATTTCTTTGGTGCCCTATGTAGATTAAGGGCCTGTTATTGAGGCTTAAGAGGGAAGCAACAAAGAATAAAATACAGAGACGGAAAAGGGAATAAATTGGATATTGTTGAGTTGAAATGCCTCTCCCTTTGGATAGCTGTTGGGAGCTGCAGTAAAGTCGGCAAGATCTTATTTGATCTAGCTGATAGTAAATCAGAAGCTAATCTTTGCAGAATTTGCACAAAATTTCTCCAAAATAGAAGCTGACTTGAAAAATACCCCATCCCTTAGGGATTGGGCCATACACAGCAAGTGAGGCTGGTAATATCACAAAGAGTAAGTCGTTATTGAAAGAAATTTCATCCCATTACTCTGAGCACATAAAGGCATGGGGCATTAAGCCAGATTGGCTGAATTAATTTGTTAACGTAAAAGTTTCTAAGTGATCTCACAAGAAAATTTGAAGGTGATAAAATATTAAAAAAAAGGCATTTTGATGCAATATTTTGAGAGAGAGAAAAGCAATATGTCCCAGAAACCCTGTCTATACGACATAAAGAAGCATCGGATTAAAATTTTCATCACAGTGAAGTAGTCATACATTTCTATTCTCCATAAGAGTCAGTAATAAAAAAAAGGTACCACTTCATTGGAAATTTCAAAATTAGGTGGGCTGGAGAACCACTTCAGAAGATTAATGCGAAATTAATATCAGGAAAATAATAAAACTGACGGAATGCAACATATATATAAATATATATATACACACATAAATAAGCAAAATATTTGTATCATACTATATATTAATTTGGCGGCCAGTTAACTTTGCCTCTTTCACGTAGCTTAAATGTAACCTAGTCCTGGAAGTATTTACTTTAGGATTACTTGGGTTAATACATATTGGAGTATTAAGCGCGGGGGGGGGGGGCACGATGAGAGGATGTAGTGTAAAGGGCAGCCATTGTGTACACAAAGGGGGAAGAGGCAGCTAAAACTTTGAGGGACGGAAATACATTTAGTACGGATCATGTGGATTTGTAGAAATCCTCTATACTAGTTGGTCTGGGTTTTCCATATGCCTCTCTCTCTCTCCTCTCTCTCTCTCTCTCTCTCTCTCTCTCTCTCTCTCTCTCTCTCTCTCTCTCTCTCTCTCTCTCTCTCTCTCTCTCTCTCTCTCTCTCTCTCTCACACACACACACACACTCTCTCTCTCTCTCTCTCTTCTCTCCTCCTTCGTTATATCCAATAAGGGATAAAACCATCAAAATTGAAAATCCCTTCAAGAGTACCATTCGTTTAAATAGTAATGTTTAAATATTAAGCTATATATAACAAAACAAAAATTGCGTTTACTACAGCTGTAACAAGAATATATATGGACAAAATTGAAATCAATTTTGTCACTTACTAGTTACAATCGTTAGATAGTTGAAGAAATATTTCAAAAATCCCTGATTTATTATCTTGAGTGTAAACTTAATAGCTTATTTCCTTCTAATGAAATGTGCTAACAATAATCACCTGAGTAAAAAATATTGCGCATAGGCGTTAAAGTTTTTGAAGTAAATTGTACAAATGTTTTCCTCGAGATATTTCTCAAGAGTCTAGGTGTACAAGAGTGTAATTCAAATAATGTAAACAGTTATTTCTAAGGTAAATATCATTTCGGCTCCCATTTTTCGTTTTTCATTCGTCATACATATGACTGTATCATGCGATCAATTCAACTTTCGTCAATGAAAAACATAAAAAAAATGCTTTATTATTTACCTCAGGACTCAAGCCCACAAAACTGTAAATTTTATAATTAAATTCCTTTCATAATTACCACAAAAAATTTCCTTAAGTCTTATATCTGATACCATTGACCATGAAGGTAGTGTGCATGCAAATACGCAAGGCAATGCAGTCGTGTGGGTTTAGTATACATGAAAATTATAAGGTTTTAATTCAGGAAAAAAATGAAGAGACAACCGGCGAAGTAAATTGCTCTAAATAAAGTGTACGTTATTCAAACATTCAAAAAAACAATTATTCTAAATTATATCCCTCTTAACCGCTTTTGTTAGCAACAACCTAATTTTGATTTTGCATTCACAAAAACCAGATGAACAAGATAAGTTTTCGCAGTTTCCAGAGATACGAATATTAGCGTTAGCTCCAATTTATATCATTTAATTGTGGTTCAGTGCATGATTATAACCAATATTGTTGAAGCCACAGATGTATTTTAATTTTGTAGTTTCAAAAAACAAAAATGTTGTTTAACTCCTTGCACATTGTTGTACATTGTAATTGTTTAAGAAAATAAAATGCTCAATATAAGGCAAAGCCAATAGGGGAATTTACCGGTTTGATAACGTGGCAAACAAGTGAAATAAGGTGTTTTTAAACTGTGACTCCGACTCTAGGCAAAATATAAACAACAGATATGGAAGGATTAACAGGACGGAGCTCGGCCTGCCCCTCCCTTCCCCGGGCAGTTATTCTTCAATCTATCCACGATAGTACATCATATGAAACATCTCGCCGTTTCCCCCGTCATATCCTTCTTTTGTGAGTTCGAACATTTTCGTAACAAAAGGGGACTTGTCTTCAAAGGACCATGCTATTTAATCTTCAACAAGATTGTCATTTTTATTTCTTCCAATGGATATGCGAGATCGCGAGTTTCATTTCGAATTAAAAAACACTTGGAGTCAATTAATCTCTTATTCGACCCTTCTCCGGATCAATCACGCTATTTCGAACAGGAGGCAAGCTTGCTCATAAATTTTAATTTGCTTGTAATTAAATTGTAACTAGTTCATTTTTTTTAATATATTAATTGTTACGATCACGTGGATTACTTTTTATTATTATTATTTATTAACTTCCACTTTTTGCAACTTAGGCTAATCGGGACGGGTTATCTACAGGTTACCACTCTTTTCTAGCCAGGGTGGGATTTTAGGATGTTATTTAATGAATTTCGTCACTAAATAATTTCCTTTGCCCAGGCGAGAATCGAACTCGCTACTCTAGGTTTACTTTTTATGCTAGTTAATAACTTCCCAGTTGCAGATCTCAGTTACATATTTTCTACGTAAGTCAGGAGGAAAGGTTCTACTGAACCTCTCAAGCTGCGTAGACAAATATAATAAATTGATGAATGACAGCAAAGCTACTTTCTCTGCTTATTTCCTTTTAATTGCAGAGGAATTACCACTACTATAACATTTTTTGGAAATAAATAGCAATTTTGGCTTTGCATATAAAAATACCTTTCTCTAATATTTCAACCAAGTTATAACACATATGCGCCATTTGCCAACCATTTAGAGCCGTCTCGAGGAGGGATTGTAATGAATGCCAAAAACAAAATCATTAATGTACCCTTTTCTAGGCTTTTTGACCACAAAAAGAGCAAAGACACGAACAAAGTACCGGTTCTGCACCCTCCCTCAACATACGACCAAACAACTACTGAACTTATTTTAGTGGTTAACTAACTTTTGTTAGCTATAATTTTATTCATTTTGCAAAAGATTGTAATTGGTATTTCCAGGATAATAACCTTAAAAACATATTGGGGTACGTTTTTCTGCATTTATGCCCTGAGGATATCACATACGTCATAAATTAAAAAAAAAACACTTTATCACTTTTGTTTCATATAAACTCTCATTTTGCTAACTCCATACATTAAATTTATGGAATTTACACACATTCTGTTTTGATAGATCAGTTTAATATTCATACTTTTATTCACATTATTTTAAAATAGTACACTTTACGTTGTTCATGGTATAGTTTCGACCCTACTTCAACCGTGAAAAATTGAGTTAGATCATCTAAAAACTTAAAAATATTCAGTGTCCATCGCTGTTGGCCAACTTTAGCAAAATATATGGACTTAGTGAATAAGATGATATCGAGTAACAAAGAGATATGAATACAAACACTTCTTATCACTATGTCAAGTTGTAATGAATCTGACATTGCATTACATAAACCCATCACAAATGACCATATATTTTATATTCTGAATAATGCCTGCTCAAAGCACATTAAGATTATTATTTATGAATATTTAAATGTATAGTTTTTACCTTTAAATAAGAGTCTTGGATCCAATTTGGAGTTGTCACCTTGTGCACTTGTATTTTAGAAGATATATTTTTAAAATAACATTCACAGCCCTTAACGTCGAAACACTAATTCATAGTACGGATGAATTTCGATAACGATTTCCCGCTAAATACACTTTTTGAGCATATTTTGATCGGCGGGGTCAAAGGACGACAAAGGCTTAGCCTATATCAGGAGGACGTCGCGGAGGATTAGAAGCAGTCATATCTCAGATACTCTAGACTGGACTCCATGGTCCAGGACATCTTGTTAACCCTCAGCCAGAATACTTCTCGCCTGCACTATCACAGCAGAGTCTGATAAAGAACTTCTATAAAAAACAGCTAAGTGATTTAATTTTAATCTAGTTTAAGTAGAGATAAATGTCATCCTTTATATTATTAAAAGGTGCCTCTTCATTTTTATTAATACTTATTATTGGTGAATATTTAATTATAAATAAAATTATATATATATATATATAGCCCAGCTAATAAAAATATACCACAAAGATTGGGAAATCTATGAAGAAGTTGCGTGCAAATCGTCTGATGGGTCGCCGAAACGAGCAGACATCATAATTATCAAAAGGATAGAAAATGAAGGAGTCATCCTAGATCCCACAGTAAGGTTCGAAACCAATATCAAGCAATCAATAAACGTAGACGAGGATAAGATAAGGATTTATGAACCTTGCTGTGGGTACTTCAAGATAAAATACCCAGTTGAAAAATGGAGTGTCAAAGGCTTGCTGATAGGTTCAAGAGGTGCAATATCCCCAAGGACAGCTGAAATTTTAAATGAACTGGGATTATCCACAAACGACTTCCAGAATTTATCTACAGTCGTTATTAAGCAATCGGCGAGAATTATAAATTATCATTTGTATAAATCAAGACTCGATGCAAAGCTGCACTCCTTTCTATATGGCCCTATCAAAATTTAATACAAATTTCTTGTTTTAAAAAATATTTAAAGAAAAGAGGTATTTCTTTTTAACATTACCCAGTTGGGCAGATTAGGAGGCTGACCCTGAGGGGAACCCTCCAGAAGAAGGGCAGCTTGTTTTGTTTTGTTGTTGTGTTAATATATATATTTAAATTTCGAGTAGAGTCGATTGTTTGTGAACCCTTCCTAAATTCCTGTTAGTAATTTGGTTGTGGGAATTATCATCTCTTACAGCTTCCACTGCCTATTGCCGCAGCCAGATCGCAACAAAGTTTTCACACTGGCAGTCCATGCCGGGTCCGTTTTAGACTTCTCTGGATGGATTAGCGCACCAAACAGGGCGGATAAGAAACTGGGGATAGGCTTCAGGACTAAGATTATTGGATAACGTGCTGTGGAAGGAGGACATCGAATTATAATTGGGACTTGAGCGAGAGATCTTTTTGCAAACTTCAATAAGTATAATAATATGAAGCATCAATAGTGGTTCGATAGGGTATGGATGGTGTTCTCAATACAATGAATTCATCCAAATCGAATTATATGTAGTATTTTAGTTTTTCAATGATAAGTCCAATGTCCAGAGTAGTAGTGTATGCATTGTAGTTATCTAAATCTTGAGTTGTTTGCAAATCGTCGATATAGGGATGGTGTGAGAGTTGAAAAATTTGTTTTCTTTGAGTGGAAAGGGTTGACCGATGGGAGAGTTTGTATAGAGAGCCAAATACTGGAATAATAAGGGAGAGGGATACCTGCAAACAAGACCATCTATCACCGGATTGGGACTAATTCACTTATCCCTTCCCTTCCCCAGCTATATCCTATCATCTGGCTTCTCTCCTCCCAGTCATCTTTAATTCAACTGCACTTCCTCATCCATCTTCAATTTTCAATCTCTTTCGAGCAGAATCCATTATATTGTTACAAAAAGTAAATGGGAAATTTCCCACCTCCGTAGTTCTCCATTGTCTGAAAAACAACTATTGTCGCGGAAAAATCTCGAACTCAATATAAAAAAGCATTTCGCGCTAATAGAAGGACAATCGATAAAAGTATGAGATTGGCTTGTACAACGACCAGTGGCTGGAATGAAACACTGAAGTACCATCTCAATTCTTCTCTCATATTCTTCCCAAGTTGTACATGAGATGTTTAGGGATATGATTGCTTTAAACGAAATATTAATAGCAGGAGTTCGGGCTTGCAGGAGTGCAAAACCAGAAATACTTTATTAATATTTGGCACGGATAAAAATTCACAGATCATCAAAAATATTCAATTGTCAGCCAGACCGGTTATACATCATTTGATCCGCTGCTCAGTAGCACATAAATCTAGTTATTTATTTTTAATTAACACGTAGTAATAAACCATATATTATTCCATATAACTCATTTGAGTTCATTTCATTTATTTGTAGGCATATGTCTGTATATTTATTATTCTTCTTATTTGTGAACAGAAGTAAAATATAATTTCATTTTCATCAACAATCCGACATTTTGTTTTATCTTCTAATTTTCTATTCACTAGCCTATGGTGAGATGGACTGGACTAGGAAAGGATCACTTTGACCCTCTACCCACCATCACAATGTCCCATACATTTCCACAAGCCCTAAGACTTGAACAGAAATCCACTTACTAACTACTTTCCTTCCTCGGGCGGTACATTTATCCCCTGGATTTATTTTCTGGGATTTTGTTTAAAAAAATTTGAAATAAAGCACTTCGCAAGTCCAAAAGCTAACCACTCTTTCTCCATGCAAATGCAGCTTACTTCATTGAAAGAAGATTATATTCTTCATCCCTATACTCGGAAACTCCCATTTCTAATATCCTACACATTATTTTAACTTGTTGTGTTATTAATTTTCACAACACCCCCACACTCACAAAACGTGATAAAAAAATTCAAGATTTATTTTGCAATTATAGCTAAATCAGTTCATAACCTTGCATTCAATCGCGGTGACTACTATTGCTTTTAATCATATTAGTATGGCTTCAAGGGTTTTGTATAATTTCATTGATCAATTTTGAAGATATTTTCGTTCCTTCTTTTCAATTATATGAAAAATTAGGAATCTCTGAAAATAAATAAATTAACTACCTACCGTTGTTGCTGATTTCATTTTATTGTAAAACTCTCGTGGGTTGCTAATATAACTATACATGGTGGAGGAAGGCCGAGGATATTGTTAAACTGAACAAAAATATCCCAAGCAAAAAAAAGGAATTATTTGAAGGCCTGCATAATTATTATGTAGATACCATTCATCAGTTTCAGGGCCAAACTATAGAATGAATGATTTTTTATAATTTGCCTAATGATGTTGTTGTATCCTGGGAATAATCAAGGTGCTTATTCCTATGAATTTGTGGGAACGGACAAGAGAAAGACACAGGGTTTCTCGTTGCTTTCTACACCTACTATGAATCAATGGTAGAGGAGTTATGAGAAAACTTCATGCCTGGAAAGTCATAAGTTGAAAAAATTCCATACGAATACAGAATTATTGGAGTCCCGTCCCTTTGTAGCTTGTCAGTCTAAGTTGACTTTGATAGGTATTAGCCAGTATGAGCATGCAGACTATAATAACTTTAATGTACCCTGTAATGTTGTCATATGCTCTTATTACGAATTTAGCACTAAGAGAAAATAGCATACTAAACTATGGATATTTTTATTTTCTTTCACTTCAGCATCCAATTAACCGTAATTTTTAATATTTTATATATTTCTTAATATGTGGGGGCATCGCGCCCCCAATTTTCAAATTTTATTCAAAAACTAAGCGTTGCAGGGTAATTTTGTTGTGGTATGAGATTTATATTTACGTCTTCAAGAGAAACACTAGAGTCGTTGGCATAAATTATAAGCGGAAGTGTGATATACACAAGGAGCCATATTTGTTCAGAATAATGGGCAAACTTGGACCGGGAAGACGGAAATTAATTGTTTCTGCTCAATAAGCAAGTTTTCATATTTAACAAAGTCAAGCAATTAAAGCACAGCTTTGTGTGAGCTTTAAGAGTACTTGTGCACTTATCAAATCCAATTTACTTTATAAAAATAAAATTAAAATCTTACAAGCCTTCTATTATTTTTGTTGAATAGCAAACCGTGGAAAAAACACACGTCACATCAAAACTAATCACACAACAAATTCAAATTTTAAATTCACTGTTCCAATTTAACAAATTCTTGAATTACCTTCGCTATAAACAGTAAAAACACAAGAATTACAAATTTTCATGAATTAAACTCGGTACTTTAAAATTTAGAAGCAGAAGTAAAATATATGGAATTTGTAAATAACATGGAAATAAACTAAATAGGTTTGTTAGGTATGCCACAGCCTCCCTTTCCCTCAGTCCCGATTTCCTCTCGAAAGCACAACAATTTTTTCGGGTTGTAGATAACACACCCTCAACCATTGTGCGAAAAAAGCATTGCACGTCAGCCTTCTTTGATGTAGCATAATGTTGCATAAAATTAAACAGAAAAATTAGTATGAAATTAAGGGAAGTGTTTTAAAAACACAGGACCATGAATTATAAGTTGTAAAACCTGCAGTGAACAGGTGATTGAAAAGGAACCGAAAACTCTGAGAACAAAAAATCTGCCATATAACTATTCTTTTTACCAGTTTAATTTTCTGCAATTTGGTGTCCTATGATATATCTTAATTTAACAAATATGTATCGAGCAATTTTTATTTTTTATATAAATTTCAGCTTAAATAAACCACCAATACAGCTAAACTCAAGTTTACAATAAGCCAATATGTCACGAATCGTCAGTGTCCAACCTTAACTTCGCCAAAAATAAACGTTCTAAGGTCCAGGGGCATTATCTTTATTTGTTCGGTCCGATACTATTAAGGTTAAACCATTTCACGTAAAAACTGAAATCAAAGGTTAATAATGGAAACCTATCCAGATGGTTCGGGGAGAAGGGATGAAATAAGACTCCGCTATTATGAATGGGATCGAAAAATTTTATATAGCCAGTCTTGTTGAAAATTTCTTCAGAAGCTGGAACGTTAGCCGAGTTGTTGTTTTTTCTAAGTCTGGAATCTTCATTCAAATTCGTCTTCTAATAATGCAATTTCCTCGTTAAACCAATTCATCATGTGTCCATTTTCAGGCCCTGTTTACATGCGCTTCTTATTACAGAAAAATGTGGAAGTCCACGGATGAGGGGCTAATCAATAAGGTTCAAGATCTGATTATTCAATCTCTTGTGAATTTTAAGCCAAGCTTATAGCGACATCATATAATAAGAGCCATGTTACGAACAGTGAACAACTCGTTAGGGGTTGAAGATTCCATTGATCACTTTCTTCATCCTAATGACCCTCTGGGTAGATGTGGAATAATTATGAATTAAAAAACAAACATTTATCACATCGTTGAAAGGGCAACAACGGTGCTATTGATTGTTTTCTATGATTGGATGTGGGCTCATTGAAAGTATTCGAAAATAATATTAAAATAGTTGATGATAAAATAGATCAAGTATTGTGGTATTCTATTTATTTATTCATACAATAATCGCATTTCGTGCCTGGGGCGATTTAGCGAGAAAATGTGTGTTCATTTCTGCAAATATTTTCAGTATTGTCCTACATTATAATTTTTTTTAAATTTTGTTATGTCTTAAGTAGTGTAAAACGCGATCTATATACTTGCTACAGTCATGTAGTAATTCAGTCAAAGTGTATGGTAGGTCTATGTGAGTCCTTAGATAGCAGTCAGTAAGTATGTTTTATAGTAAGTCTACAGTTACAGTGTTGGCAGTAGGGTTCGTCTTCTCCAGTAAGTAGGTAAGAGGGAGTCAGTCGTGAATGGATAATTCTTAACCTCGTTAAAACTACTTCTTCTCTTCTAATTGGCCTTTTTGAGGAAGGCCATTCTCCAAGTATACGTGTCACAGTTTTCGAAGTTTGTTATCAGTTATGGAAAACCAAGATTTCTGCCATGAATTGATTATCATATGTTTAGCTTGGGCTTGAATATCTTGGTGTGTACGATATGTGTTGTCGTGAGTTCTTTTTTGAGTAGCTGATTTGGCAAGTTCGTCTACTTGTGTGCTTTGTCTAATGTTTGTATGTTCGGGTAACCAGTTCATAGTTACTCTTTTGTTTAATGTCTGGATTTTGTGTAATTTGTGCGAGATGAGTGGATGTGAACTATGTTTTTTAATGAATGTAATGAGCTAAGAGAGTCAGTGCAAATTATGATGTCCGTGTCCGTAATTTCAGGTATGTGGTCTATCACAAGTTTCAGGGCTTCAAGCTGTGGTATATATTGTGGTATTTCTGATCATGGGGAATCAGCTCCAATATTCAACTACATATTAAGTATATTTATTAATTTATTCTAATTATAATTCATTGGCAAATAAAATTATCTGATACAAATCAAATATGATAAAAGTGGATTGAATTACGAATCCGAGTTGACTGGCCAATAATTTAATCTCCTCTAATTAAATCGGAGTATATATTTATTTAGTTGTGCCTTGGCTCGAGTGAGATATTAATGTAATTCATTGGGCGAGCAATGGGATGTGGCGATAATGCCCGAGAGGAAAATTAATGGGATTGGACTTTAAGTCCACACCATTAATACGTCATTGTCAATTGGCTCATATATTAAGACTGGCAGGCCTCGCAAGTCAGGGCAAGGAAATACAGTTATCCCTGTCGTAGTCTTTAGTTGAATGTGGTCATTACACTTCAAGGATGGCCTAAGATCGATTGAAACAAAATTATAGTTACTCCATTTCAGGAACTTTCTCCTCACAGAAAACTGCTATTAAGGTCGTACTTATGGCGGTGTTTTACGAAAATGTTCTAATATATTTATTTATCAATCCTAACTAATAGATTACAGAAACGAAACCGCAGGTTAGAATAAATGACAAAGGCCGCGTTGCTTCACAAATACTAACTTCAAGTAGTAGAGGGTTTTCAGAGGGCTCGGTTCAACATCAGTATCTTGCTGGTAAACTAAATCATTAAAAAGTCATAAGTGCTTTGTTATTATTTAAAAAAATGTATTAACGGAAGGAAAACACACCTCAAAAACGTATAGCAAAAAAATAATAAAAATGAGGGTCCAATGAATATTTACAGATAATATATGTAAACATTAAATTAATAGTAAAAAAACAACAAATAAATAGTGTTAACCAATTTAAAACCCCAAAAAAGCCAAAAGCACATGGAATATATGTGTATATATATATATATATATATATATATATATATATATATATATATATATATATATTCATAAAACATGTAATGGGGAATAAAAGAGAAAGGAACCAGTGACATACCATTCCCAGAGAACTTGCTTGGGCCAAGTATTCCTCGTGACTGAGACCCGGGGGGATCGTAGAGCAATAAGAGAGCTTTCTTAGCCATGCCTCAACCTATATTTATACTAAGATCTCTATTATACATCCTCTCCAATTTAATGCACACGTGTTCGGCTACACTGAAAAAGTTTTTCCTTTCTTAGCTTCGTAGAGATGATCTTGACTTATAAAAATAGTTTTTCTCGATGTGTGCCTAGAACTCTGTATATCCAGCGACGTGCTCTTTCAGCCAGGTTCTAATCCTCTTCCATTTTCCCCGACGATTCGCCTCATGCACATTATTCTCTGATCACGCTTGTGAAACAATTCAGGGAGCTCTGTTTCATCCCACTGGCAATTTTTGGAGTAATTAAAGGTTATCTTAAGAATTGGATGATTTCAACCCTATAGGAGGAATTCGCCTACACGGAAACCAATGTAACCAAACCTAGAAGGTTCCAAACTTCTCGCTGATTGCAAAGAGCGAAGAGAATTACCTTGTATGTAACATTAAACCGAGGATTGCATCAAGTATGTTATGATGTTCCGGGCTCCTTTTATTTATTACTTACTGTTAACTTATTGTTTTTTCGGCTCTCAATGTCCTAAGATGAACTTCTATCTTTCCAATCTATTGATAATTTTTAATACAGTTCATCAATACCTACAATGGGCTCTTCTAAATGTTCAAATGCAAAGAACAGTATTTAATTCATGCATCTAACTCTCTCCAACAAACTAATATTAAATGCTTGTTCTTCTTCTGCATACAATCTCAAATTTATCTTTTTGGAAGCATTGTTACATTACACTGTCTTATAATAGAAATTTTGAATCACGAGACAGAGAAGAAATCATTCCAAAATTATTAAATTTAATTTTTTAGTTGTTTTACTATTATCAAGATCTAAGAACTTTTTACAATATTTTTTTATATGAATATCGAAGTGAATAGGACATAGGCCGTTTTTGACTTACTTATTGGTTGCCAACTAAAATAATTTAAAAGATATTAAAATAAAAATAATTAATTCCTTTATTAAAAGTGATTAAAAAAAATTTCTTAGCATGATTACAACGAAAATAGAGTCTGTCTATATATTACTCTGACAAGGATGGCCTGGCCGCTGTGAGTATTTGGAGTCAGTAGCTGATTAAGTATCGAACCTCATTGAGCGTTTAGTTAACCATTAAAGGAGGTTACACTGCATTCTATTTTAAAATAATAAATGTTACTGGCTATTGACGTAGTTTAAAGTAATATTTTCAGGCTTCTCCAAGAGTCAATTCGTTTAATATTACCAAAATTATCACGCAGAAACACAGGAAGTAACTACAGTATTCTCGCCTTTATTCTCTCTCTCAGGGAAACCTCGGTAAGTATATATTGGAAATACTGCTGCAATACCGTCGACATCAGTTCATTTATCTTTAATACTCCCAAGCTTGTAATTATTTCTTATAATTTTAGATTCCAGAGATGGTATGAGAATACATAACTACATTGTATTGAAACTGTTACATATGATTATTTAATATTTACTCTTGTTAACATATGATAATTGTTTTTCTTCTGTTAACATATGGTTTTTGTGGTAATATTATTATTATTCTGTTACACTACAAATTGTTTTCAGTTGTTTACATTTTGGAATTAAAAGGAATAATCAAGCATCATGTTCATGTTATTAATATGTGCACTTATTTGTGAAATTAATAATGTCGACGAGTAAAATCGTACGACAAAAAGATTTTGACCAGTATTTGAAGAAAAGGAAGTTACTAGGATTGCGTTTGAACAAACTAAAAGACAATCTACCTAAATGTGGAAATTCTCAGGATACACTTACCTACTACACTGAAAAATGTTCAACGATATTGACTGAAATTGAAGATGCACAGTAAAACATTGTACTTTACACAAATTCCCTAGTTCTCTAAACGAACCAATTCCTCGTCAGATGTGGCTTGAGAAAGAGTTTTTAACAAGGGCGCATCCCTCAGACGGAGCTACAATTAAAAACAACTTTGTACATGTAAAAGAGGGGTGTTTTGGAAGGAGGTATTGTAGCTGAGAAAACAGCTGTTATGAAGGAAGATCAAAGAAAGG
Organism: Riptortus pedestris; assembly: GCA_019009955.1. Lineage (NCBI taxonomy): Eukaryota > Metazoa > Arthropoda > Insecta > Hemiptera > Alydidae > Riptortus > Riptortus pedestris. Next base: position 206,585,198 of record CM032228.1, on the reverse strand, counting down.
CCGTGTATAATTAGGTAGCCATCCTTGCCAGGATATTGGCCCTCCCTCATCTCCCTTATCTAGGCCTTCTTTATAACAGCACTTTCTCCCTCCTCTAAAACTTTAAATATATTAAACTACATAAATCCACTCAACAGCAATAAACTACGCCTATAAACTAAACAACAGTCCTTACAATTCATTTTTTGGCTTATTTCATTAAAATCAGCGGATTAGTGGCGCTTCTAGGTATTTCGAGTAAAAAAATATAAAGCCCTCTATTAAAATATAATATTGTATAACAGATAGGTAAATTGGTAATAATTTATTGACTTTGATATAAGACGTTGCTAAGAAGTCCGGTGGTTTTTCGTTAATATGTTAGCCCTGCAGTACATCACAGGATTTAACTTCCGTAAAAATTAAAATAAACGTATAAATAACAATAATAATATGAAAATATAAGGCCGAAGATAACTATGAAACGAAGTACAGAAATTAAATTACATGTTTATAATAAATTATTTTGAAAATAAAAGAAAATAACTTATTTAATTTTTCATTGCTTTTAATATTTAAAATACAATCTGAAGAAAGTTCATCCTTGTTTCCAACTATACAAAAGTACAGAAATGTAGAATTACATCCTTCAAAATATTGACAATATATCCTTTGAACCACTTACATATTTCGAAAATATTTCTGATATGACTTGATGACCTGAGACATTTTGGGGTACACGCTATTTGAGACCCTCAACTGACTAACCGATCTTAACATTTGTGTAAGCTAACGTTAAACTTGATATAATTTTCGGGAAGTGAATGATTACAAAAAGGATTGTATTTTAAATCAAGAGCTAGTTTGATATCTTAGATGATTTATTTGTACTTACCTCTATTATAATATTTTTATTTTCCAGTAGAGTTTGAGGAATTGATAAATTGTTTATATTCTCAAGTACAAAATGAGTAGTAGCTAGCAACTCAATTGTTAAAACCCAGTTAAATTCTATATTTTACTCCTATTATCTATTGCTACTATTTTGTCCAAACGTTGTTTTGAGACAGATTATATTTTTATGCTGAATTGTATGATTTACTCCAGGACAAGAACAGTCAGAGGACTGCAACCTGTTTCCAGATGGGCTATATAATTTGGATTTGACTAGAATTAAAGTTATTTTAAACATTTCATCTGGGCAACCTATATTACAATAAATCCAAATATCTTTAACTCCGAATTTTTGCAGTATATAGAACTTTTAAGGAGACCTTCGCCTCATGAGATAAAATTTTGTATCACAAAGCAACACTCTTGCCTCTTCTCAAAATATCTCAGACATTCCCTCCCGGAGTATTTGATTTCTGATGAACTAGTCAGTAGCTTTATATTTCAGCATTTGGAGGATAAAGAATTATGACAAGAATATGAAAAATAATGACCTGGTAAAAACTTCATATTTATTCATGAATATATTCCTCTGGAATATGCTGGATGGTAGAGGAACCAATTGATAAGGATCAATAAGAAGGCCAAGTCCTCTATTGTTCTTTAATATAATGCAGAGTGAACTTTCGAAGTCAACGCTCCATCCTCAGTGCCTGCTGATTAAAGCTGCGTAGCCTGGACCACGACCGCTGGCGACTGGGGGAGTCTTTCTAAAGTTCTGAATTTTTGCTAATGATTTTATTGGCCTTAGGAAAACTGTAATGCTTCTGATGGCTATGGAAAATGTTATTTTTTGGTGAAAGTTGCTAATAGCACACAACGTCTTATACAAGTATAGACAATTTTATACAGATATCTCTTTATATATAGAACAGATTTTGGAAAAAATTGAAAATTATACATTTCACTCAAGTGTATAGTCTCGAGGTCATACAGCCAACGGGCCCTCATAAGGATTTGACCCTAGAACACGGGTTTTCTGGACAGTGTATTTAGCTAACGATAGGATCAGGATGAGCTCCTCCAATCAGCTGATCCATGTGTGCCATTGCTATCTAAATAAATATACAGAAATAGTGATATCAAATAGATCTTAATTATTTACATTGGTTATTTTTCGTCATTTATTCCTTAATTACTACATTTAATCTCGCAATAACTGTACTTGCCTTGACAACAATATTAATGCTAAACCTATAAATTACAATTATTCTACTAAACATTAGGCTACATTGAAATATTATAAAATTACATAGTAATATATTGAATTTTCATGATGAAACACTCTAGATTGGGTGGTGTGGAACACGTGGAGAAGAGCAGTAATGAACTCATTTAATAAGAAAAAGTGTTTTATTCTCTGACCTTCAGCTCTTGATAGTGATCAGAAGTACAAACTTAACTTATGTATAAACACATAAGTTAAGTTTGTACTTCTGATCACTATCAAGAAAATTATAGAGTTCATTATCAAATTCAGGATCATTTCTTTGGATTACGTATTTTCAAAACAACAACTACAGCCTGCAGTTTCGTTTCTACATTAGCAGAGGCTAATCTCTTCATTGTGCTCGTCCGCCTGACTAAAACGTTGTACCTTCTGACCAGGCATATGCACGTAAATATGTGCACTAGCAAGTGATGTACTGCATGCATGTAAAGGGATTAGATCTTGACGTGCTTAACCCTTAACTGGCCACGGTGTCTTTAAAGACACCGTTCATATTTAACCCTTTCAGAGAGCAACTGCTTCTATTCTTACCCCTTTTGAGCCACAGTCCACACCCCTGTAACCTCCCAAGCATGGACATATGCGACACAAGTCCATTTATTGTTATTGGAGCTAATTACTAGCAATATACTGAAGAAAATCATCATTGTTTACCACCCTATTTCACACTAGTTGCCAGCGAAGTTTCTAATTCATTAAAATATACGCTATTCGATTTAAATATGAACCAAAATGGGTGAATTAGTTTTAAAGGATTGTATTTATGTTCCTATGTGCTTCATTTTCGATTCTGGAGAGAAATAGAGCTTTAGCATGGATTTTAATGATGGTGTACTTAAGTTCACCCTGGCCAAATACCAACAAATTTGCCCAAGGGGCATGATTTTATATTATTTCTTACTTTTACCATTTTAATTAACAGATACGTATAAAAGTCGAGGTGAAAAGATTTTCTCTTTGCTACCAAAATTAGTATCACTTTTGATGAAGAAGAAAGACAATGAAGGAGAAAGTGCATACAAATGCCCCAAAATGGATGAAGGAAATTTTCAAATTGACATGAATGAAGTATTGGAACATTTCATTATTGAGGATGAAAGAGGGAAGAGGATGTTATGAAAAATACGTTGAGAACAAAAATAGTATCAGCATGATTAAATGGTAAGACAATAAAGTGTTGACCTTAGTGACATGTACGTTGCACTTTATAGAACAGGTTACCGCTCCTACAAGTATAACATGAACATTTTCAGCTAGTTATTGGATTTGATGGTTAATATCGCATGGCTATTGTACAAAAGGAACAACCCCAATAATAAATTGACTTGTAAACAATTTCGAATACACATTGCAGAGGATATTCTGCTGGACCAGCGAGCTAAAAGGGCTAGTGGAGCCAGGACCACCAATTGCAGCCAAGAACTGCTGCAGCTCTCATAGCCAATGCAGCAAGACTTGATGGGATGCACCATTGGCAAGTATTCACTACAAAAGGAAAGTGCAGACTGTGTCACCAAAATCAAACAATTGTTTTTTGCCGAAAATGTAATATAAAACTTTGTAACTCATGTGAAAGGCCCTGTTCTTTTGAATTTCATGGAGAAGTGAAGGTTTAATGATATTTTTCACGGATTTATATTTTGTTTACAATGTACTTATTTTTTATTTACAACAAGTTTCTTTTATTACATAATAAATTATTTAATTACATTTTTAGAAACTATGTCAGTTTTTTAACATAACTTACAGACACCCCCATTGATTTACGGTGATTGGCCAGAGTGTACTTAAAGACACCGCTAAGGTTTTAGGGTAACTGGCCAAAGTGTACTTAAAGACACCATGTAATATTTTTGTTCAGAAAAAAAATATAAAGTAAAACCTTATATATTCTATTTCTTAGGAACACAAAAAAGGAGTTTTTAAGACAATTTTTCATTTCAAGTCATTTTTTGAGTTTCTGGCCAATTAAGGGTTAAACCATGAAATACGTAGAACTAAAATAAATTAAGTGAACTGAAGTGTGTGCGTGTGTGAGAGAGTTTGTGTGAGAGAGAGAGAGAGAGAGAGAGAGAGAGATAGATAGATAGAAAGAGATAGATAGAGAGAGATAGATAGATAGAGAGAAAGAGAGAGAGTATGTAAAACTCGTTCTCCTTGATTCCAAATTCATTTCTTACATCTTAGGTGCCACATGCCACAAAAGACACGGAACTCCAACCTCCTCCGCCCTTAACCAATCCTTCAGATTCCCAGTCAACCTTTACGCAGGCTACGGTCATGTAGAAATTCAATCAAAGTGTAAGATAGGTCTATGTGAGTCCTTAGATTAGTCATTGTTTTATAGTAAGTCTTCTCCAGAAAGTATTTAAGTGTGAGTCATTCGTGAATGGCCAATTCTTAACCTCGTTAAATTACTTCTACTTCTTAGTAAACATTTTAACATGTTACCACTTCCTCATTGTAATTTCAAAATGATACGTTTTGCGTGGAAAGTGATATGTGTGTGTGTGTGTGTATATATATATATATATATATATATATATATATATATATGTACATACATAAATTTTCTGAGCTTCACAAGCAAGCTTTTTGCTTAGGAAAAAAGAATTTCTCAAGAAATAAAGACAGGAGATTTAAGGCGCGCAATTACCTCAATGAAGTAGGCTTCAATCTTCTAAGTGAAAGCCTTTCAATCCACTCTGTGGTTGGCGGTATTTTAAAGATGGAGGGGAGAGAGTGTTCTTGATTTATGCAAAAGCCTCTGATGAGAAGGATACACCTTACCAGAGGGCGGGATTGAAGGATAGCCTAATACGTGGGACTCATAACTCATCAGCTACCTTCATCACTACATATCACTGTTTTACTTGGAAATGCCAATTACATATCTATAAAGTGAAAGGGATGGGAATATCATATGGGTCTGATATATCAAAGGGTAGCATTGTACATAAGGTATCAAAGTGGAATAGTACTAAATTGAAGAATGTGATGTTCAAAATTTAAATTAAATTATTTATTAACGTCCTCTTTTAGCAGATTTCCCTTAAGGGAAATCAGCTATTGAGGTTGTACTCATGACGGAATTTTCGAATTTTTCTTCAAATGTCCATCGATCCTACCTAGGTGATGACGAAAATGAGGTCCGTTCAAAACTGTATATATATATATATATATATATATATATATATATATATATATATATATATATAAATCTATCTATCTATCTATATATTTGTCTGTTACCACTCTAGCGGTCGCAATTTTTGTGTAATCATTACCAAACTCGATATTTAGTCGATTTATGTGAAAAGAAAGATTAAGTTCGTTAACGGCTGAAATCGGACCAGGGGGAGGAGGGGTTTAGAAGGGGAGAATTTCGAAAATTCGAAATATCTCCGTTACTATAAGTCGGATCGAACAAGTGTATAAAATCAATCTTATTGAAAATTAAATACACTATAAATAATGTTATATACATTTATTCTCTATCTTGAATATTAACCGAGATATTTGCATTTTTCAGTTTTCAGCCTTCAGTGAACTCCCACTTCTACTAATGTTACATAAATAATGTTCTGTTTTTTAATAAAAGATATTAATTGAAGCCTAAATACCAAATATTGTTTTCATTGAACTTTTACTTTGTGAGATATATGCAAATACGTTCTGTTGAACGTTGCCTTCTTTTGTTTTTGGATTACTAAAATTTGAGTGATTGAGATAAAACTGATTGTGATTCATTACAAATAACACCACAAGCGTTAGTAAATTGTTTTCAATAAAATTAATATGTTATATTCAAATATATTTCATTAATTGTTTGTCTTTCCGGTCTATCTATGCCGCGCTACGAGGTTGGCATGCCTGTTTGTTTACAATTCAGCCTTGTATTGTGCATTTAGTGAGCATTCACGGCTGTGTTACCTGTATGTATATTTATCTATTGTAAACCTTCACGTGGGAAATCTGCTTAGTTTACGCAGCCCCTGCGTGACGGACTTTTTGCAACTAAGGCTAATTGGGGCGGGTTATCTACAGGTTACCATCCTTTTCTAGCCAGGGTAGAACTAACGATTGTATTCAGTGAATTCCGTCACTCAATAAACTCCTATTGCCCAGGGCGAGAATCAAACTCGCCACTCAAGATTTACCATGTAAGATTAAGGTCAACGCTTAAACTCACATGGCTAACCTGAGCCCCAGCATAATGTTCAATACTTAGTAACTATGTTATAACTAAAGATGTACAAATGTTTTCATAAACAGTTTTACCATATATAGCTGATTTGTTCTCCCAGTTACAAAGTCATTTAGATAGTAATCTAAGGTTTCCTAAAATCTCTAATGCAGTCTTCTTAAAAATTCCGTAAATGAATTGTGGTTGTCAGACCAAATAAAATATATATTCATGTATAAATAATAACATAAAAACAGTAAAATAGTTATTTATTATACAAGTGACGAAAGTAGATCATTTTACAACACGAGTGAAACGTTTACCGGTTCGTGAAACGTTTCTTCACTTGTGAAGAAAGTGATTACTTTCTTCACTCTATTGCAAAATGTTTCACTTTCTTCACTCATTTCAGTTTAGTAATGTTACCATTATTCAACGATTACAGAAAAAAGGAATTTTGTGTTTATATATTAAATATTGTATTATATTATTTCGAATTAGCATTATTTTATTTTATTTAAGTACTTTAGTAACAGTTATTCACCATAACCAAACCTTTTTTAATTACGTAGAATAACGCGAAGAAACATTTTGAACATGTATAAAAAATTGATTATTTATCACTAGTATTTTAGATCAGTAGTTTATTAAGCTTTTCATTGTTTATAGTAGTATACAGTATATAATAAAAATTGAATTTATTATTTGCATTTATTTAGGATTAGTATTACATTATTTTATTTAAGTACTTAAGAAATAGTTATTTACTGTAAATTGCAAATTGTTATTTCTTCTAGTGCATATATATTCAAAATTAAATTTAAAAAAATAAATATTATTATTAAGGAAAAAAATTAAAAAATGATAAAAACATTATTTAAAAAATAAACAAATAAAATATATAAAAAAGTAAAGTAAAAAAGGAATTTAATATATATATATATATATATATTAAAAATTCTACATATATATTTTTTTTTTATATATTCTTCACCTCTTCAGGGGATATCCTTTTCAAAAAAAATATGAAAAATTAATAATATTAATTTAACACATCCCTTTATAATTGTTTCGCTACATATTGTATTAGTATGTGCCTACATCCAAAACATATTTATTAAATCTAATTATAAATTGCTACTTACATTTCTGAAGTGATGGTTTCCCTTTTACATTCGTTGCGACTGTCCTCACAGAGGAGGTAGTTGATAGTGAGAGGTTCCCGAGGTAGGTTTAGTCAGCTGACAACAAATCAATTATTCCCAAGTCATTCTTGAACTCGATTATTCCGCGTCATTATTTAAAATAGAAATAAAATTTAAGGTAAAATGTTATAGAATATATGACTGAGGTATTTGATTTTTGTTTTTTTTGTTTACTGCCCTATTTCAATTTTTTATTATGCGAATATTCTCTTTTATTTTTCGTTTAGTATTATTTATTTCTTTATCAATTATTTGAACTTTTTCAAAATTGAAGGTGTATGTTTTTTATTGGAGACCCTTGCCATAAAATATGAAGAATATATAAATAATATTGGGTCCAGAATAAGAAGAACATTATTTTTGTTATATTATATAGGATAAGTATTACTTTATTTTTGACAAGTAATTTAGTAATAGTTATTTATTGTAAACAATGAAACTACACTATTTAAGGGCATAATAATCCTAGAAAATCTAGTCTAGACTAGCCAACAGCAATAGAAAAATTGGCCGTTTTGGTCTGATAATGAGACATATTCATATTCCACGTGACATTTACAGATGGAAGATTGGACTCTGTAGGTGATGAAAACCTCTGGTGTTTGACGAGCTGCTACTTAAGTTGCTGTCCCTTGGCATTGAGGTTACGGCTTATGTAGACGATCTGTGCTGCTTAGTTAGGGGCAATAGTAGGCAGGAGCTGGAAGTGGGGGGTCAGCGGATCATTAACGCTATACAGGATTGGTGTTTTCAAAATAAACTTCAGCTCAATGACCAGAAAACACAGAGCATCTTGTTAAAAGGAAAGCTTTGTCATAGGTGGCCCCCAAGGTTGGTAATAGGTCAGACCAGGCTTCAACTGCAGCCCAAAGTAGTATACCTAGGACTCAACATCGGGGAGAGGTAAATCTCAACCCTCACGCTTCTCATCTCCGGGATTCGGTCAGCGGACGATTTCACCATCTAAGGACAATAGCACGTAATACTTGGGGCATCACTGATAAGAACAGAAGGAATTTATATAAAGCTTTGTTTGTCCCTATAGTGTGCTACGCAGCTCCGCCCTTGGCCCAAAAGATGTCGAAAGCGAACAAAAACCTTCTATGCCAAGCCCAAAGAAGAGCTCTCCTAATGGTAACCAGGGCGTATCGGACAGTTTCGAGCGATGCATTGCAGGTGATGGCTGGCCAGCTTCCGATAGACCTGGAGGTAGCAAAGCGGGTCGCTATATACCAAGCAGCCAGGGGGTTACAAGATAGGAGAGTCTATCTTCACAATAGAACAACATGACCGTAGAGAAGCACTCCACCATATTGAAGAAACCATCTGGGACAGTTGGCATAGTCGCTGGACCAACTCCAGCAAAGGTAGGAATGCCTACAAATTTTTCCAAGATGTCCAGGACAAGAACTAAGCTGATGTAGTACTTCCCAGATTACTTCAACAGCCAACTTATCAGTGGTCACGGGGACTTCAATAACTAGCTCCATTTCTTCAAACGAAAGGAATCGCCATTGTGCTCTTGTGGCGAATTGAATACGGCTGACCATGTGATCCTCCAATGTCCGCGTTTCAACGCCAAGCGTATTCGGCTAATGAGTGCTTTCTCATATGTGAACTGGCCTCCTGAGAGCTACCATATGTTTGTAAACGACGCTGATAGATGTTCAGCCTTCAGGACCTTTGCCCAAGAGGCCTTGTCCTCTACTGTTTTTAATTTTATGCAGAGTGCACTTTCGGAGTCTGCGCTCCATCGCCAGTGCCTGCTGATTATAGCTGTGTAGCCTGGACATCTGGGAGCTGTGTCGCCCGGCGGTTGTTGTCCAGGCTACACAGCTATAATCAGCAGGCACTGACGATGGAGCACTGACTCCGAAAGTGCACTCTGCATAAAATTAAAAACAGTAGAGGACAACTCCTTTTTACTGATCTTTATCAATTGGTTCGTCTACCATCCTTCATATTCCAAAGGTAAGGATACTTACTCAATTGGATAAATAATGCTGGTGTTCCCATTTCGCCTTCACAGAATATGGCTGGTACCTGAGTTTCATAATGAATGTAGTGGCAGGCTTTTGAGTAAAACTTCAAGGAATCGCCATGTGAAATATATTTCTCACTGAATGCAGTTGAGTATTGTGACATTACCCTATGCTTAAGTTAAGGTAACTAGTTAAGGTAAATATTAGTTTAATCTGATTATGGTGTTATATACACACTGCGCATGCACTTTTTGAAGAGTATCAACTAACATCTTCTCCTCGAAAACACAGCGATTTTAGTATTTTCGCAAGTATTATGATTTATATATAATTTAGTGATTATAACTAAATTCAAGTAACTCTTACTCTAATACTGTAATCCAGCATTGTACCAATTGTATTAATGATAAACAGGAGTCATACCAGTCAGATCTCAGCTTGTTGTTTGGTTTATCCCTGTTTTATTAAACATACTGCCTAGTCCTGAATAAAGGTTATCTGGATCTGGCCTCCAATCTTATAACTAAGGTTTAAACTTAAAAATTATAATTTTTGTAGTTAAATATGTCACCACTCATTTTTTGTTAAACGTTAAAAAAGGCACCTTCCAGAAGTCTTCTAAGAAATCTATATTCTTTTTGAATATCCGTTTGAATTGTAACATCCTAGAATTTCAACTGCCCCCCCCATAATTTTGATATTATTCCTGATTTTAATTTTATGAGCTTTCACTGTTCCATAGCCAATAAAAAAAAACATTCAGGCCTGAATCACTGAAAGCACTTTAATAAAAACATTTTGAGAAATACTTTTGTATTCCATTGAAAGCACTAATATGTCAGAATTATCAATAACAAGTTTATATTAAAGGGAATATTAATTCAAAACTAAAATTGTGTTATTCAAAAATTAAAATATTCCAGTTTTATCCTTGAAAATGTTGTGTGTTGGACAAAACCATACTCTCATTTTATTAGAATTTTAACTTCCTTATCTTTTTAAATTCACCCAGAAACAACACTGGTCAAAATATTTTTCATTTAGGAATAGCTTGTATTGTTAAAAATTCAGCTGTTATATAAAAGCAAAATAATTTTAAAATATGCAACTAAAGAATACTTAAAAACGAAAATATCTTGATCATGGAAGGTAATATATCTCCTTCATAAAATGAAAATTTCTTTGTACAAACTAGATTTTGAGCTAATTATATGGCCATACCAAAAATATATCTAATATTAGGATAAATTAGTCTAAAAATTTGAAAAAAATAACAAATTAAATTATAATTTCTACATGAGCTGATAACTAAAATGCCCAAGCTTTAAAAAAAAATTGTGCATTTGCAGTCTGTTTTTGCTACACTAAACTAGCCTATTCTATAAATCGAGCAGATGATTCTGGAGTACAAACTTTTGTTATGACAAGCCTGCTCTGAGGAATCGCGTCATTGAGAAACATACAGAAGTCGGTGTCTCGTAAATCCCAAAGCGAAGATCTCTTTAACACTTTGACTCCATCTTTTGGTCCATTGAAAAGCTGCTTCTCTGCAATCGCCAACAAAAAAACGTTTATAAATGGTTTATCACATTCCATGCTGACCACTACAGTTGTAAACTACAAGTAGAGTTGTGCTGTAAACAAGATAACAAAAGCAATGGGTGCAACTATTATAATGTCACACATTAAAAGGCAGAAGTTAATAAAATATAATTCAAATAATGTTTTTTTCATTTATTTTACAGCCCGCCTAGCTTCAAGTCAAATTAACGCTCCATCAGGAGAGCAACAGTCACACTAAATAAAAAAAAAACTAAGCCCAAATGATAAATTCAGACTGAGAAAGTAGGCTGTGAAACAACTAACTGTACGAGTTGTGACTATAAAAAAACCAGACTCGCATGTCCTAGCAGCTACACTTGGCGTGGGTGAATAGAAATTGGATGCAAGTGCCTATGATGGTTCCGATGTCATTCTATTGTAATTTCGTCCCTCTATCTAGTTCACTTTGTTGTTCATTCTTGATTGTCGTCATAATTTTAGAAGGGTCGTATTGGCCCGATCATGATAAGCTCAAAAATCGAGCAGTGCATAAATTCGAACGAGAAATTAAAAATAAATGAGGGATACTTTGCTATTTGATGCGGAGGTGCACTCATGAACATGGTAAACAACATTCACAGTAGTTGAAGAGCCAGGCGTTCCAGAGTGCATCGTATACTCACCGCTATAGGGCAAAGTCCAGGAGTGAGACCAGTTACATTGGTGTATTGTGTTGTGGTTGCGTTACTCCGTTTTTTTGTAATTTTTGTTAGTTTGTGTTGTTTTTGACTATAGCAGCTTTATGAAAGATAGCGATAAGATTGCTTATGTATATGGTTTATTTGTTAACTATGATTTGTGTAAATATAGCTGCCTACAGATCATCCTTGCCTTATCTATTTCTCTCTAAATCTTCAACATACGTTCTCGTACTTAATTGCCACAGCAAGCACATCCGGAAAACGCGAGCTCATTAAAAAATATGTATAAGAAAGTAACGATCAATTACTTCAAAGTGTATCCTATATTCTGAACGCTTTCTAATTTTCAAACTTAATACGTATGTAAAGAAGAAAAGAAGAAATTTCTTTGATTATACCATAGTAGATTTTTATTTTCTTGTACGAGTATATTAATTTAAATTAGCATACATATCCCATAGAGGGTTTAACTGACTTTCCATATTGGTTATACTCCCAAAATCCGCTTTCCTTTTTTATCTAGGAGACATATTTTTTTTTTAATTTGAGTGGCTTTTGTCCACCAGATGAAGTAGCAACAGGAAAAGAGACTCATTTTGAAAATTATTTCAATTCCGTATTTTCATGAATATCTATCTGCATTATTTTACGAATTTTATTTACAAAAACGTGTTTTGTTTTACTATTATTAATTCTTTTGCATTTGAGAAAAGTTTCATGAATTCCAGAAACTGGAAATAGGCGATAAATACATAGACTCTTAATGTAGTAGTCCCAACGTTCTCTTGATTTAATAAAGCATTTTAATGATAAACACGTTTTGTATAAATAATATATTGACAATATATTACATACGCTTTGTTTTTGTAATCACTGAAGGGCGCAGAATGCGTTTATAACAAAGAATTGTTACATGAAGTCCAATCGAATGAAACTCTGCACCGTTTCAACACATTGGTATTCGAGTTGTGGACTATATAATCGAGTTGTGAGCCAGTAAAATGAAGTTTCTATGAGTGGTCAGTAGGTGAAAAACATTGTTGAAGGGTTGTATCAAAACATTTTTCACCCTGCGCATACATAGGGTAAAAATCCTGCATTTCTACCTTTGGTAAACTTATACCTTCGTAGTTGCCGACATGAATACTGCCTGTCTCCAAACCATGTTCTTGTTCTTGTAAAGAATATTTAATTCGTTTTCTCGTCCAGTAATTGAGCGACGGAAGGGAAAGCATCCCTATGTTTAACTATTATATTTCATAACCAGCCTTTTATGATCGATATTTAGCCCCTCCCCTGAATGTATTTCCACAAATAAAATACTTTTCACTTCTAGGTAGTAGTTATCCATGGAATACTAGAAATTATAAACAAATGTGTGTGTTTATATACAAAGACATTCACAAGAAGAAATCTAGTGAGAAAGAAAAGTGTTATTTTTATTCCAATTCTTTTATATTTATTTCAAAATACTGTGGATTTTATGAATTAATTCAAAATCTTAAAACATTTCTATAATTTCCTTGAAGGAAAATCAGCTACTGAAGTCGTACTCATGACGCGATTTTCGAAATATTTCTTCAAATGTCCATCAATCCTGCACAGGAGATGATGAAAATGAGGTCCTTTTAAAATTATATATATACACACACACATTTGTCTGTTAACGCTCTAGCGGTTGCAATTTTTCTTTGATCGTTACCAAACTTGATATTTACTCGTTTCATGCAAAAGGAAAGATCAAGTTCGTTAATAACTGAATCGGACCAGTAGGAAGAGTTAAGAGGGGGATTTTGAAATATCTCGGTTACTATACGTCGGATCGAAAACTTGTAAATTAAATTTACTATAAATATTGTTATATACATTTATTCTCTATCTTAAGTATTAACCGAGATATTTGCATTTTTATTAAGTATGTGTGGATAACGAGAGATGAGATCGGCTGATGTCAGGTCTATTCGTGAGTATCCCCCGAAAGCTAGTTCGGCCGTTTCCGTAAGTGTTCATCTCTCGTGAAATTAATTTAGATACTGGTTACTACTACTGCCACTACTATGCTGTTTTCTCTATTGTGAAATTTCACGTGGGAAATCTGCTTAGTTTATGCAGCCCCTGCGTGACGGAATTCTTTCTATTTATATACATGTATTTTAATTTTTTTAGTTTTGTTTAGACAATGTTCTCTTTTCAATTAATACTATTTATCCAAGAGATGAAATAAGCTATTTCAAGCAACCTAGTAGAATTAGGCAGCCAAACTTTAGAATATATAAAGTTTTACCCTCTCCATTTGCTGCTCCAGACGGATCACTTAATTTCTTGAATCACTGAATAATTTACTCAGACCTCCTAAAATTCTTCACTTGAGGCCATGAGTTGAATAAACATTTATTTACTCATATTCAATAATTTAGCGTTTAACCGTCTAGACATTGTGTAGTCTGGTCGCCCTATTATTGCCATTAACAGACTTACACGTCGTCCAACCCTTTTGGATCTGTTAATTAAAAAAAAAGGGGGGGTGAATTTCAGAGTTGCAGTTGGGAATATTTAAGACGTATGGGAGTGAAGTATTCTGGACTGTTTGACAAGAAGGAGTGTTTGGTTGGATACAAGGGAAGTTAGAGTGTTTGTCCCGTTTGTATGGAGAACAATACCCCCTACTACTCTTCTCAATTCAAAGGCCCTCAGATAGAGAGAGCTCTCATGGAATACTTACACAAATTTCACGCAGCACATTCTATATCTAATTAAACTTAAGTTCTACTTTCTTCTGCGAAATTTTAAGGTATAAGAATATATTTTATGTATTTTTGGTTTATTATTACCTTAATAATAGACCTATGAAATCAAAAAAAAAAATCGTTCATGAAACTTTTGCTTTTCACCAATCATTAATTTAAATAAAGTTCACAGTAAGTCGTACATATACAGGTTTCTTAAACATAGTAGAACTCTTTTTCTTTTTCACCTCTTTGTACGTATAATCTCGAAAATATTCGATTTTCAGATTTTATCGAAATTACGAGTTTTTGCCCGTCCTTTTACCCACTTTGACTAATTCGGCGACTGGATTACAAGCGTTTGATGTTGTGTTTGAAATTTTTCACAAGGTCAAAATCATTGAACAGTCCATGTGTAAATATTTTTTTTAACAACCCACACTTACAGACTTACACACAAATACAAACAAATATAAAACCCTTAATAAGAAGATTTTCACAATACAATGAAAATATTATTGACTCTCCCATTTCCGACACGGACGGCTCTCCATAGCACAAAGGGAAGTAAACAACTTAATTATCGATCTCAGATTATCAAAATTTAAGAAGAACTATCTTTAGACAATTACTTGTAAAAAAAACACACTTCAACTTACTGACTTCAACAACCAGTACACAGATCCTACCCATATACACCAACGGATCCAAAACAGCAATGGTATTGATGCAGTGGCTATTATAGGGGATAGTTCATATGAAATAAGCCTACCTGATAATGTACTATTTACATCGCTGAATTTCATGTCATACTCTTAGGACAGTCAGTTCTACAGACTACAACTCATGAATAGGACTTTTTTTGTAACATGAGAAGATCTATAAAGTTTTTGCTTGGACATGTTTCTATAGAAAGGATTGGAACGGAGATATCATATATCGCTCTCCTAATAATATGCAAACAAAAATTTTGTACAGTGAGGTTGGAATTGTTTGATTGTTGTGCTCGTGAAACGGCTTCTCTTAATACGTGCGTGTAGGCTGGAGGTGAAATAAAATGTAACAAGTATTAAAAAAAACCACCATTTCTCAATAAATGGGTTCATTGGCATTTAACTCAACATGTTTCACACTACCCAACGTGCCTCTGTATCTCTGCCTAGGTAATCACTAGTAGTACCATTAGTGAATTCCCAAATAGAGCTCTTGTGTAAACGCAGTAAAGTAATTTTTTACTTGCGATCGACTACCCCTGGTGTGATATCACGGGTGTTGTGTAACATGTTGAGTGAAGCAGTAAGAAACTCATTTAATGAGAAAAATTTCTCACCAAAAAAAAAATTAAAAATTGTCTTTGATCAGCCTATGCACAATTGTGATTGGTGTTTTGGCCTCTATCAAGAAGCACAAAATCATACGCAGTAATATCTAAACTCGTGCTGAATTTCGAGAATATATGTTTATGAATGGAGGAGGAAAGTGGGAAGATTTTAAGGTTCCCTTTGGATTCAACTGGCCCTAATTAAATGTCCTAAAATAAGAAAGAAAGTGAGATTCTCCATTAAATATAAAATTGACTCCTACTTAAATGTAAAAAGAAGTTCCCCTCTTAGAGCTCCATGCAATATAGCTAAGTATTCGAAGCCTGAAAGCCCGCATAGTAATTATAATTGAAAAAAGAAAGACCTCAAAAAGCAAAGATGCTTCAATGCCTGGTAAAATATAAAATTAAACATCGCGGCAATCAGAAGCCTCGACGCTTTTTCCATAAATGATCCTAATTATTAATGTTCATGACCAGCCACCTTTAAAAGATTCTTGATCTTCAATTTTACTTCAAAAGTCATCAACTCTACGTACATTTCTTATTGGTCTAGGAAGACATGGAATGTCCGTAGAAGACTGATGTGTATCATCATACTCGTTGAGGCCATGAAAAGTGGTGCCTGCTTGCGCCCACATTGAATATAAAACGGTTCAAATGATTTAAGTCATTCAGGAGGTCAATTCCAAACCATCACTCACACTAGACTCCAACGAACTACTGCTCTAGCTCTATCGCAGCAAACCTGTTGACTATAGTTCGCTCTTGACGGCAGATTAAATCTTCACAAGCACACATATACTATATATATTTTATTTTTTAGCAGATTTCCCCTAAGGGAAATCAGCTATTGAGGTTGTACTCATGACGCGATTTTTGAAATTTTTCTTCAAATGTCCATTGATCCTACCCAGGAGATGACGAAAATGAGGTTCGTTCAAAACTGTATATAATATAATATATAAATAATAATAAAATATAAATAAAAAAAAAAATATATTATATATATATATATATATATATATATATATATATATACAGTTTTGAACGAACCTCATTTTCGTCATCTCCTGGCAAATCCTCTAATAACAATTATTCTGACTCATTATTAATTACAGTACTAGATATAGTAAATAGTTCTCAATAAAATTAATATGTTATATTCTGATATATTTCAGTAATTGTTTTTCTTTCCGGTGGGAGGCGGGAAGACCCGTTTGTCTACATTTCTAACCCAACGCTTCCTGTCGGCAGGTTATTGAAATTGGATGTAACATTTCTTATTTCCGTTTGTATTTATTCACGGTTGTGTTGTGTTAGCAGTATGTATATTTATCTATTACTAAACTTCACGAGGGAATTCTGCTTAGTTTACGCAGCCCCTGCGTGACGGACTTTTTTATTTATTTGTTTAAATAAGATCCGCAACGCCGTCTATTTACTCATTATCCAATTGTTCTCAAAAAAAAGAAGCAAAAAAACAGAAAGAAACGGAAAAGGAGTGAACTATGGCATATGGTGGTTTTTGGAAAACATCAGGGTGGTGAAAATAATATAAATGAAAATGTAATTATCGACGGGAGTAATAAAATAAAATATTAATAAAATAAGGAAAAGAGAAAACCAAAAAAAAATAAAATAAGGAAAAGAGAAACAAAAAAAAATGAATAAATAAAAAAAAGAATATATATATATATATATATATATATATATATATATATATAAAAGCATTATAGTCAGGATGTGTAATCAAATATTCTATATGGTGCTCAGGTTAGCCGTGTGAGTTAAAGCGTTGCCTTTAATCACACATGGTAATCCTAGAGTGGTGAGTTCCATTCTTGCCTGGGCAAAGGAAATTAGTTAGTGACAAAATTCATTAAATAACATCCTAAGTCCCACCCTGGCTAGACATGGGTGGTAACCTGTAGATAATCCGTCCCAATGAGCGTGAGTTGCAAAAAGTGGACGTTAATAAATAATAAATAAATAAATATTCTATATGAACTTTCGGTGATCAAAGTATTTGCTTTAGTTACGATCAATGTACCAATATTCACTCGTGTTGTTATTTCATGTTATATTCATTGATTTATCGTTATGAGTAATTAAGTATTTTACACTTAGACTGGATGAACGATTTAAATTCTTCTTCCATGGAATAGACGTTTATTTTTTCTTTTAATGGGGATTCTGTGCAAAAGGCACTGAAAAAGTCCGCCACGCAGGGGCTGCATTAAATAAGCAGATTTCCCACGTGCGTTACGTATTTCCATTTATCTCAAAACGTAAAAGACCAATGATAACAATATTTGGCATTTAGGCTTCAAATAAAGAGCTTCATAACACAATAGCATATTTTTAATGTGAGATGGGGGTTTACTAATGACCAAACACTAAAATTGCAAATATCTCGGTTAATAATCAAGATAGTGAAAAAATGTAAATAACAACATTTATAGAGAGAGCATTTCATTTGCAATAAGATTGGTCCTATAGATCTTTTCGATTCAACGCATAATAACGGAGATCCCTTGTCCAATTTCAGCAGTTAACGAATTGGATTTTTTTTTTATATGTGAAGCGGTTATTTATCAAGTTTGGTAACGACAAGACAAAAATTACGATTTGAGAAAAAAAAAAAAGCCCGATTTATTAATGGAAATAAATAATAGAGATGGTAGATGATGGTGTGGTTGTATCGTTTTGTGTGTTACACAGTTGTGTTGTTTAGTGTTGTATGGTTGTTGACACCGAGAGAAAAGGGTGGTCTAGGGCATATCCAGCTGACAATGAACTAGTCATTAGTGCAACAACAGTCAGAGAGAATAATGCTTACTGTCAACCCCCCTCTGCCCCACATCAAATATACAACCTCTATTTCTCTCTCACTCTTACGCTTTCTCTATCAAAAACATAATCTCTCTGTTATTATCCCTTTCTATATTTAGAGCATTTACCCTAAAATACAACCAGATTATTGTGGATCGCACAGAAAGGACGAGAGCAACATGACCTCTTGTTTAAATGCCCCAGTAGACCCGGTCTATTTTACAGGTACTTTCAGTTATTTATTTCTAAAAGATAGATTTATCTTGTTATTAATACTAGTGAAGTACTGAAGATTAAAGTTATTTATTTAACGCGCTTAAACCGTAAACAAAAAAAAAATCTTCAACATTTCTTTAAATCTAGGAGGTAATAGGTAGGTAAACTTATTCAGGGATACTTTTTAGCAGATTTCCCTTAAGGGAAATCAGCTATTGAGGTCGTACTCATGACGCGATTTTCGAAAATTTTCCTCAAATGTCCATCGATCCTACCGAATGACCGGATGATGAAAATGAGGTCCGTTCAAAACTATATATATATATATATATATATATATATATATATATATATATATATATATTTGTCTGTTAACACTCTAGCGGTCGCAATTTTTGTTTAATCGTCACCAAACTCGGTATTTAATTGTTTTATGTAAAAAAGGAAGATCAAGTTTGTTAACGGCTGAAATCGGACCAGTGGGAGGGGGGGGGGGTTTAGAGGGGAGATTTTCAAAAATTCGAAATATCTCCGTTATTATACATGGGATCGAAAAATTGTATAAAACCAATCTTATTGAAAATTAAATTTACTATAAATATTGCTATATACATTTATTCTCTATCTTGGATATTAACCGAGATATTTGCATTTTTCTGTTTTCAGCTTCTGAGATGAGATCGGCTAACTTCGGGTCTAGTCGTGAGTTTCCGTCAAGAGCTAGTTCGGGCCGTTCCCGTAACTGTTTGACTCTCTATTCTGAAATTTCTTTATTCTAAAACTTCACGTGGGAAATCTGCTTAGTTTACGCAGCCCCTGCGTGACGGACTTTTTTCTTTTAAAATAGACATATGTTATTAAATAACGGTATGATAAATCACTAATAATGTAAAAAGTAACTAGTGTGGCTAAAGTAAAAAAGACCCCAGTACCCCAGCAGTAAACCCGAAAGCAAAATGACTCCTTCTTTAAATTTCCCAGTAAACAAAAATAGCATTCAGTCAAATCAATACACACATACGTAATAAAAAATAGTATGCATAGGTCTAGGAGTGTATGTTTCCACACCCATGGGAATTATAAAAGAAATTATAAAAATACCACAGTAGTGGTTAATGTGACATATATGTTACGGCGGGAGGGGCCTCTTTGGAATTAGCTGCAGAGTAAACAAAGGTGTGCAGGCTTGATCCTGTATGATCATTAGGACCTCCAAACACTCCTTTATCAGTCTAAAACCTACCTCTGAGCTATCAACATCTGTTTTCGCTTTACCAAGTGTTTTTTTTCCTCCTTCATCTTGGTGATTTTAGGACATGGAGTTTATCAACAAAGAGTAAGTACTTGAACTTGTATGAATTTATTTAAAATTTGTTTTAGCTGTAATTAGTTTCTATACAAATTAGACTCTTGAACCTTAATTATATATTTAATCTTTTGAGTTTTATTTACGCTCTAAATCTTTCTAAATTTTAGTGTGACATATATGTTACACTAAGCACTAGCCAACTTGCTTAAAATATATTTTTTTTTTAGGGCCTTGGCTGAGATTATTGAGCCTGGCTTTACAGTTCAGGAGGCCATAGACTTAATATTGGCAGATGACAAAGCTTTGTACCAAAGGGACATATACATCGCTCCACCAGATATAAACATCGGAAGTGATGAGGACTCAGGAGAGGAGGATGTGATGGAGCCTGGCAACCTAAGTCGCCGGCAGCTGCAAGCAGAAGCAGAAGTTAGGATTGTCAGCGGTGAATATAATAAAGGGATGGGAGGTACAGATCGTATGGACCAAAACCTAAACTTATATAGAATTCAAGTAAAAAACCGCAAATGGTACTGGCCTCTCATTTCATGGTTGCTGAATGTAGCATTACAAAACGCATGGATTCAGTATCGCAAGGGTGTAACAAATATTACACAGTTGGAATTCAGAAGAAGTGTGGTACTCTCCTATTTGAAAAAATACCTAACACCTGCCAAAGCTCCAGGGCGTTCATCCACACGTTCATTAGATGAGTCTAGGTATGATAGAATTGGCCATCTTGTGAGAAAAATCCCAGACGGTCTGAGACGAAGATGCAGAGGAGAAAATTGTCAGTCGGTTTCCAGATATTATTGCCAGAAGTGTGATGCAGGACTCTGCCTCGATTGTTTTGCCCCCTATCACACACGCTAATTCATACTTATGTACTTTCCCGGAATTTTTTTTACTTAATTTCTTTGTAAAACCTTTTTTTTTATTTTTTTTTTGTTTGTAAAATACATGTTTTTCAAAGTTTTTTATGGTGTACATTTTTTCCTGATTTGGATTTTTATTAACCATTCATTAACCTTTTTTTTTTTGTTGTGGCTAGTCAAGTGCTTAGCGTGACATATATGTCACAGTCAAAAAATCAAAAACAGAAAGGCTGAAAATCATGTTATTGAGTATTTTACATTTAAAACAAAGTATTTCATTCAATATGAATGAAATTTAACAAAAACATTAATTAAATCCATTTCTGAGCACTACTGGGTTAAAAATAAATAAAATTTCGATAATTGGATTTTGTGTATCCAAAGTGGGGGGTGTTGAGCTAGTCATATATGATTATCGCCATGTGGGAAATATGTAATGAATATATGTGCTCCAGGGGTTTGACTCGTTTCTTGCCCACCTATATTATGGTCTACTCTTGGCTTTGACCACGAGGAGGGAATTTCTAGTCATTTCAAAAAGTATAAAAAAGCCAGAGGTAATAAAAGGGTCCCATGTTAGCTAAATACAAATGTTACGCAAAAATGGACAATATATAAAATTGACCTCCTGTAGTCTACACACGGTTGTTTGAAACCGAAATAAAAAAAGGAAAAAAGGATTAACAAATAAAATAATCAAGGAAGAAGAATATAAAAACTAAGAATGATAGAGATAAAACAGTAGTTGAGCCCTTAGCTTGCGGCGCTGGAAGGTTCGTAGTTGATTTCCCTTCCTTCAAGCTAGGACGATGAGATTTGAGGTCTATTGGCAGGCACGAAAAGTATACACTCTCGGTTCCTGGAACTTTTACGGGGGAATTTATTTTAACTGAATAAAATTTGTGGGCTTCCCACAACGTGGTGTCTGTCGTGACTCCCCCCCCCCCCTCCTGTGAAGAGAGGAAAGTGATATAGAGGGAAGGCAAAGTATATAATGTATATTACTAGAAGCTCAGGTCTGATATCTCTTGATATTATAAAAAATATAATAGATTTTGAATACCCTCTGACCATTTTATAAACACACACGAACTTATAAATATGTATATGATGGTACGTGAATATGAATCCATTCAATAATATTTCGCTAACAATATGAATATAATATCCACTATAATTTAGAAATAATAATAATAAATGCTACAACTAAGGATCTGGCACTCAATAATTTATGGAAATCCCAGCGAGTAAAGGCAACGGCATTCCTATTTCGGCCACCTTCTGCGTCCTGAATTTTGATTCAAGGATCTGAATAATTTACACAAGGTTCAGGGAAAGAAATAGTTGATAAAAAGTGCCATGAAAGCTGTGCAGTCGCCCATTTGTAATCTAGGTTTTCATTATGTAATTGATTTTAATTGATGAATGTTTCTCCTCTGAAGAAAAAAAACAAAAATAACAATTAGCAAGGCTAACAGTTAGTGGAATAAGTAACTAAATACAAATTTAAGTGATAAGCGTAGTCTATCCATAATGTCTAGCCGGAAAACTGTATTTGCGTGAACAATATTTGCCACTATAATGTGCCACTTTAAATTAAGTCCGCCATTAAATAAATCATCTTCCCCCAATCTGGAATCGATTCCAAGACTAAAAGTGTACTAGTCATACGACTAAAAAATATACTAAGGAATCCTCTCAGTTGTTAGAAGTAATATGTCAAGCATAGTGCATGTCCACAATTCTCATTTCTTTAATACATATATACAAACATATTCTAATAGAACAGACTATTTTGATCTCCAATGAAGATTAATTTGCCTGCCAGAAGTTAGAAATCAATACTTTCAAATTCCTAAATAAACACTAGTTCTTAACACAGCAAAATATATATATTTAATAAAAATATTCCTTCATTTTTGGGGGAGATAAGAAGAATCGGCAGTAACTTTCATTTTAAAATTTCAGTAAAGCAATGACGTGGTTGCGATAATTTAGGAAGAACAGAAGGCTCGATTAATTGAGAAAAATAAATTTAGTCTTACTAATATTTTAATTTTGGAGCTCCTCATTCAAATTGTATTGAAAATGTCGAGGTTTTACTTTCATTTAATGAGTTTACATTAATTTCAAATGATATTTTTCGTCTCTCCCGTAGAATTGCAGAATTTTTATTTACGTCTTTCTTCCATGTTTGAGCGATACATACCCATTCCAAAGTAAACCCCCACTCCTATTGGAAAAATTAAATACTCTTTATATTGTAAATGAGTTTGATTCACAAATATAAAAATTTATTGGAATCCTTGGGTCAATTTTTAAGTCACTGAGTACCAAACAACACTAGGTAGACGGTAGACCAACAAACAGGAAGACCACCGTTTCAATTTCGACACCATTATTGTTAGAATGGCACAAAACGTGAAAAAGGTATTCCCCACCAAATTTAAATAAAATTTAAAAGCCTAGTGTTTTGTTTACGAGAATTTATTGATGAAGGTATTGGAAAAAAAAAACATTATTTTTTTCTTCTTTTTTTTTTTAATCAATGTGAAGAGAAACTAAATTAATTTATGAGGACAGCCATATTTTCTTAGACCTCATTTTGTTGCTTAAAACATCTTTACTACCCCCACAACGTGTTCTGCAATATATTTCTGTTCAGGATTATATTAAAATTTTGGCTGGTGCTCATAACCTGTCATGATAAAACAACTCAATTTAAGCCTCTTCAATAACTTGCAAACTTAGAGCAAGTTGATCTTTTTCAGATTATTGTGTTTGTATTTTTAATATGGTTATAGTTTATTTGGCATATTTTTTTCTTAATCAACACGTTTTCAAAGGTGTAGAATATTACATTTATTTTACAGTTAGTCAAAAACTGTTGAATCGTCATAATTAGTATTTTTAAAACTGACTATAACTTAGGACAACTAAACAATTTGCATTCTTTTTTGAATTCTAAAAAATTGTATTTAAAAGGAAACTTACGTGGATCACAAGGATAGCAACAGTCACTATGTAGTGTGTGAATAAATTTTAAGAAAATACATAGTTAATATATCTAAGAATATCTAAAATATCTAAGAAGCAAGAGAAATAAGATCTTATGCAAACTATCAGTTTTTTTTTAAGTTATTTTTATTTCATTATGATTCGCCAGTTGCATTTTTATCATTTTGATCCTCCATCATTTAACTATCTAATCCCGAACATATTTTATATTTATTTATGTTCTTGGGGTTACTCATCCTGTTTGAAGTCTTTTTGAGAATTGGATATTTATTTATATGCCTGGTGCCATAAAACTGGAGTGATTTTCATCCTTCATCAAATTTATTTAAAAGTTTCTAAAATCTTACACATGAATCACACACGCACACGCACTAATTCACACACGAATCCACACACTAGTGAAAAGTGAATGTAATTTTCCATTACATTTAGTATTAGATCGTGTTAGAATTAAACCGTTTTGGCTATACTTCTCTGGAAATCGGAATAAGAAGAGGGTAGGTATTATATACGTTTGTATAAATATTCCATTTTTTTAAAAAAAAGTCCAGAAATGTACTTCTGCTATTTAGCAGTCAGATTGTAAGGATTATGATATATCGCTGTCTGCAGTCAGTAAGTGTTTTATAGTGAGTAGTCTATTACATAGGGAACAAGTTGGTAGTTAAAGTTTTGCCATAAGGTACTTATGCGTTAGCCGGGAATGGCCATGTCGCAGTCGAGCAAGAACCACCTCTTCTCTTCTTGAAGTTCGATTACTTGATTCCGCATATATGATTTAATGATTTTACATGTACACCATTAAATATGCATTGCTCAATGAGGAAAAGAAGGGGAAGAGACTAAACACGGCTGAACACGCTACACGTAAAGCTGGACAGAATGGCGAAGGGAGAAGGAAATATTAATAAAAAGGAAGAGGCGGCCAGGTTTCGACATGTCAGTGATGGGGCCCTGTCGGCTCTCCGGGCACAGAGGTTCAGTCGCCCAGTGGGTGTTGTCCAGACTACACAGCTATAATCAGGTACCTCCTACGGCTCCTCTCTATTATTAGTATATGGTGGTTCATTTATTATTTTTTAGTTTTATTTAGCACTATAGTTCCTCTGGTGTGAATTTCAGGATTTTCCATCCACTGTGATATGTTAATATAGTTTTTCTATCTGTAATTTGTTTTGTTTTTAATTTTATTTATAGTTTATAGATTTTAAGTTTTCATCTTTGTCATACGCTTATCGTTTTTAACTATTTTAATTTTATTATAGTTGGCCATTTATTACATTTTTTTATTGTGTTTATCCTAGATTTACTTTGGTTTTAATGTTTTTATTTTTTATTTTTGTGACTGTTTTTTACACTGTTGTCCATGCTATGATTATTAGATTTACTTAAGGTTTTAGTTTGTTAGCAGGCACTGACGATGGAGGGCTGACTCCGAAAGTGCACCTTGCATAAAATTAAAACAATAGTAGAGGACAAGACCTTTTTATTGATCCTTATCAATTAGATCCTTTACCATCCAGCATATTCCAGAGATATATTCCAGAGATTTCATTTTTGTTTCATGAGCAGTCTCCCGCTACTTGATATGCCATTCTCTATTTTTATTTAAAAGTAAACGTCAAATAAGTTGATTTTAATTTGTATGTATGTGTTCATTATCGTCAACTACTTTTTTAGAAATTTGAAGACATTTCAATAACAAGGCATTATAACAACATTTATAAATTATTTTATAATGTTAAACAGTATCATATTGTAATAATCTCTAGCAATTAAATTAGATGTACGCTGACAGTCCATTGAGAATGGTAACTAAAAAGAAGGGTTGAAAATTATTTAATTCATTTAATACAATTTAAGTCAATACAATTTAAGAAAAATGAAAATTAACATGAAAATAATCAAAACACAAAAGGCGGCTGATTTACTTCTTCAAGTATATGTACATCGCGCCTACATGCCTTTTTGATGATTCTAAATTTGATGAAGGATACAGTGCGCTTACTAAAGTAGTAATAAAATATATTTTTTTTTTACTTTTTGTAACGTTGCTTTTACGCTTACACAACATATACAAGAGACATTTACATTACAGGAAAGAATATTTTACGACTATTGTTTTTAATTGTTTGCTTTACTTTTGGTAAACATTTTCTAATACGTCACCCGAATTAAAATTAAATTGGATGTGTGAGGGTGATAATTAATCTTCTTTCTTGAAGATGGTTATTAAGCACACTGCCGATTTCGAAAATCTCTGATTAAAATGATATTTATGTTTCAACAGGACGGTTACTTACAGGTTACTACAATTTGTAGTCGGGGATGGATTTAGTTTTTTTTTTTTTTTTGGGTTCGTCAATATATATAAGTATATTGTTTCCAAGGGATTAAAACCCGGGATTCTAGGTACTGATGGTACAGAAGCAATGTAGTAACCAATAAAGAGATAAACAGAAGGGCAACAAAGAAAGAACAAAAATTAAAATTCAATCCAAGACAACTGCCGGAGCAACATTCACAAATGCCAATATCTCAAGAAGTAATTTCATTTCTTATCCCTGCTCTTGGTATTGAAAGAAATGAAGTTAAATCCATACTGTAGAGGCTGGGAAAGAAAAATGTGGTGGAGGATTTGGCTGTATTTCCCGACGATTTGATCAGTATCGGGGGTGATTTTTTCTGGAGTTGAGGGAAGGGGAGAACACACTTCAACCTCAGATACCATCTCACTCTCTCTCTCTTCCCTACCCTCTTTTTATCCCTTACTTTCCTTATGTCTATATATCACAGTTATTTGTACTGCATACATTCCTTCCCTCCTGTAACTGTTCTTATTTTTGCAAATACAAGCGTTTGAGTGAAATACTATTTTTTCATTGGACAATTGCCCTCCTCAATCGCTTATCTCTTGCTTTATACTCACTGTTACATAGCTATTCCAGAAACACGTGTTGCTTTTTCCACAGACTACGTTTGGCCAAATGTTCCTAAGAAAAGAAATAATTATTTTAGGGGAGAGAAGACAGTCATATGGAGGTGCGGTGTTTTTCCGTTTCTAGTTTGTGTACGAAACTGTCCCACAATAAAGTCATCAGGGCAAATTTGAGGGAATTTCATTTTAAGCCAGAATCGTTAGAGAGGTGTCCTTAACCCGTAGCCTTCATAAGCCCCAGTTGTAAAAACTCGTATTAGTAAATAAGCTTATGCAAGCTACAACTGTAATGTGCCTCCAAAACTTCTCCGCTGTCAAGTAATAAAGAGAATTTTGACAATGGCAGTAAATACCTAAACATGAATCCCTACAATTTAAATAAAGCAATAGGTCCTTATCCTTAGTAAAAAATATGTAATCTTCTTTCACTGGCTTAATTTTTTCATATAAACATTTATTAAAACTGGATCAATCTCATTCTCTAAAGAATATTCAATGGCGAAGATTATGATATGCCAAAAAGTCATAAAAGAATTATTACTATCTCCTTCGTGCATAGACTTACATATTTGGCTATACATATAATTATAAAATTAAATAATAATTCAGGAGTTTCGGTCCATGAAATATTTTTTTTTTTGGAGACTGCTGGAGGAAAGGGTGTGTAAGAATCAGCTGGTAGATCAACACCATCTAAGTCAGTTGATGAATCTGCTAATGCGTTAACTGATTCGGCCACGTTTCTAGTGAAGTCTCTAAGCATTCGATTTACTTAGTAAATTTTATCTTAGTCAGTAGACATATTTATAAATTGAAGTATATGTAATGGTTGAGTTTTGCAACAGAGAGGAATACATTTCATGATTCCTTCTATCATCCAATTGGAAATTTTTATTAGCGGATTTCTCTTAAGGGAAATCAGCTATTGAGGTCGTACTCATGACGCGATTTTTGAGGAATTTCTTCAAACGTCCATCGATCCTAGAGATGACGAAAATGAGGTCCGTTCAAAATTATATATATATATATATATATATATATATATATATATATATATATATATTTGTCTGTTAACGTAACCAAACTCGATATTTAAACGTTTTATGTAAAACTACAGATCAAGTTCGTTAATGGCTGAAAT
The DNA here is from genome assembly GCA_019009955.1 of Riptortus pedestris. NCBI lineage: Eukaryota > Metazoa > Arthropoda > Insecta > Hemiptera > Alydidae > Riptortus > Riptortus pedestris. Next base: position 206,557,042 of record CM032228.1, on the reverse strand, counting down.
CGGACCAGTGGGAGGGGGGGGGGGGGTTGAGAGGAGGGATTTTTCGAAAATTCGAAATATCTCCTATACTATACGTCGGATCGAAAAATTATATGGAATCAATCTTATTGCAAATTAAGTTTACTATAAATATTGTTTTATAAATTTATTCTCTATCTTGAATATTTAACGAGATATTTCCATTTTTATTAAATATAGGTGGATAACGGAAGAGTGAGTTTCCCGCCAAAAGCTAGTTCGGCCATTTCCGTAACTGTTCGGCACTCGTATGGAGATTTCTCTATTATATAAATTTACGTGGGGAATCGGCTTATTTTACGCAGCCCCTGCGTGACTGACTTTTTATTAAATATTTCCGAAGTAGATATTTAATCGTCCCATTTATAAACTTAAGGAGATTCTCGGGAATCTTGAGAATGGGTGAATTGTAAAATCAATAATATTTGCATAGTAATAAATACTAAGCGACCAAGCTCGCTGCGAAAGTACTCGTAAATATCAGTGATTCCTTCAGTGCATTTTGGTTTAGTTTGAAAATTTACTAAATAAATTACTGTAGATAACTCCAGACCAATTAGCCATTGTAGTCAAAACTGAACGTTAATAAATATCATTCACCTAAGTTATATGAGTTATTTAGTCCAGCAAGAGTTATTTACCCCCACTTAAGCACATTATTCAAATTGAGCTGGTAAATTACTATCTTCTTCCAGCTTAAAAGCGTTTTTCTTAAGGGAGAAATAGAGAATATAAATTGTATGATGCCAGCATGAACTGCGGTTTTTATCATTTTTATTTTCAAAAATTGCCAAACAAATTTGACAATAAAATTGATTTAATACTCATACGAGTGCTTAAAGAGAACACACATTATTATTGGCCTAATAATAGAATCTTATTCAAAAAGTCAACATTCAAATAAATCATTACTGGCTCAACTGAATAATGATCACTCCTTTCGAATAGAGTACACGAACAGAAGGCAAACAGTTCAAACAAAAATAGCCTATGAAACAAACATAGTTTATCTGGGTCTATAATTAAAAGTTATGAAAAATTGAAGAGTTGCTGTCCTTTTTTGACTCATTTCAACAGGTTTCCGTGTTTATTTTAGGCAATTGTCTGAGAAACCTAATCGATATGTTATACATATAGCAACATTCATTCATGTTGTCACATTTGCCGGTGAAAACCATCGTTACTGGCACCAGAAACGACGGACTCTGCCGACAGATATGACTTCAGTATCATTTGTAATGGCGGTTCCTTATTTGCTTTTCACATTCATTAATATTAGAATATAAATCGATTGAAAAAAAAAATAGAAAACAACACATTCAGAATATTTATTGTTTTGCTTAAATTAAATTTTTCCATTTTAACTTCGAACGGATGATACTGTACAAATTTAAATTATATTTTATGAAATTTTCGTAGTTTATGGTATCAGTTTACTATTTCCTGAATGACCAACTCCCTTAAGTAGAACATTCCTCAGAAAAACGTTTCCATCTATACTTTTTATAAATAAAAAATGCTTGCACAAATTAAGCCCCCCAGTGCTGCATAGACACGTTGGTGACGTTATCTCATCATCTATTCTCTATTTATTCTAAAACAAATGTATAAAATAATAATTGTATAAACTGAAAATGTTTCGATCCGACTCAGAAAAATGCAGATATATCGAATTTTCAATTCTACCTCTCCTCCTCTAACCGCCTCCTCCTTCATCCTAAATCAATCTCAGACATTACAAAATATAATCTTATTTTTTCAGGAAATGTTTAAACGAAGAGTGCCTATTGAAATATAAAATTATAAAATATGGCGTCACACCGAATTATATATGAACTCAGCTCACATCGTAAAAGTCAAATGGAAGTAATATACGGTATTTAGCCTTAGAATAATACCTCTCGAGAAATGCTAACTTATTTTTAATGTTCAATGAGAAGAAGAGAAGGTTTATTAAGAGCTGAAAACAAAAAATGCAAATAACTTACTTAAAAATCGAAATAGGAAATAAATTATGCGACAATATTTACAGCGAATTAAAATTGAATCAAGATCACTTAGTAAGATTTCTTGATCCATCTGATGAAAACGGGAATATTTTGATTTATTTACTCACCTCCCCCACCCCTTCTCACTCTCCCCTTGGTCGAATTCCAAAAGTTTAGGAACTTGGTTTTTAGTTTTATACAATGCTTCTAAATATCGAATTTGGTAACTATCAAAGAAAAATTGAACCCCCAGAACGTTAATAGATAAGAGTAAATCCTAATAGTTCCTTTCCCTTGATTGGTTTTATTCAGGTGCAGTGAACTCCAGCAACAGAAAACAATGCAACGGAAGGAATAATGACCGTGAAAAAAAATTAAATACATTTGTAATATTATGTTCTGGAGCCGAAATTTTAGAATTTTATGTCTTTCGGCTTCAAAGTAAAAAATACTAAAAACCGAAGAAGTCAATGATTTTGGAAATATGTGCTGATGGGTGTTATCATCAAAGTCATGAAATACTTATCATATAGAGCATCAGATAAGATGCAATTGAATTTACTTATTCTTATGGGATTTGTTAATTTGCTTTATTGCATTTCGATTGGTTGGGTGTTTCAAAAATAAAATGTTTTAAACACCCAGGACATGAAGCGAGTACTGTATAATCCATACTGAGGACCGTATATTACTTATTGATTTTTGTCTATAAGCCTAAATGATCGGTGTCAGAATATCCTCATCACCCATTCCTTAAAAGGAATTAAAAGCCAACCCATATGCCCCAAAGGTGTCTTGACACCAAAACAGATGGCTTTTAAATCAACCTGAACTCAAGTATGAGTACATACGGAGGCCATTCCATAAACAAGGGCCTTAACTCCAGAAAATGTTTAAACTGTCTTTGGGCCAGATTCATGTGTACACGATACTATTCTTTCAGATAATATTTGACGTGGCTCATTCAACACGAACATACCCTCCTCCTGCGTTCTTGCAGTACTTTACTGATGCATAGCACTGAAACTACTTTCCTATGCACGTTACGAACAGCATTTTTAAAAATGATGAAATCCTGCCTACAATAGGCACTAATCGAAACATGAATTAAATGTACGATAATGCACTTCAAACTGCACCGCCTAAGCCATTTAATCCTGTAATCTCGCTTTTACTGCTGCCTGACTCGCTTTATTGCTCATAAACTAGAAGCATTAACTCCTTGAGCTGTAGAACTGCCAAAGTGAAGCACGCGAGCCACTTTTAAGTGGGAAATGCATTATCTTAATTAAAGTTGGGCCAGAGATACTCGAAAATAGTTGGCCCGATCCAGGTCATTCAATCAGGCGCCTTTTGGTGGATGCAACGAAAATAGCATGGTTATTTACGCTAAAGGTAATCAAATTTAAAAAGGCTAACATTAGTGCTTGCTAGATTTAAAGAAAAAGGATTGGAATAAAAAAGATTTATAATAAGGTCGTTTATTTCATATTGAGATTATTGAGCTCTGTTTGAAATTGTTAAGTATGTGACTCCTCAACATTCAAAGTACTTATTTTAACATTTAATCCCTAATGAAATCATTACAGGATTAAATGCCTCCAGTTCTACGGGAGGTTCCCATTTATTACAATATATTGTAATTTATACAAGGTATTGTAGTTTTTGGGAGATTAAATTACTGTTTGGTTACTGCATCTATCTATTTCTATTTATCTTCTTGGCAATTGCCTATACTCCCGTTTGTCGTTTGTATCCGTTAGAAAACCCTCTCTTAAAGACTTGTTTATCGTATTAAATTGAAATTTCAGAAATTGCCTTTAAAATTTCCAATATTATATGTACTATTATGTACACAACAAAAATTTGTATAAAGTATATTCTAACATTGCTTTAATAAGGACAGCTTTGCGAATCATTTAAATTAAATAATTGCTTACAGTAAAAACTGAGTACTGGCATAACAAAGTTTTGCATATCGTCATATAGTAATGAAATAATGACAGTAAATTTAAAATTACATATTCCTTTTAATTTAGAACAATATTTTTGAAATTCATGTTGTTGGTATGACGTAAAGCACAGGTGTAAGTTATTATATATATTATATGAACATGATACATTGAAAAATTTATAATATTGGTTTTTTTTCTTTAATCGTATTGATCCATCAATCGGTAAGAAGGTGTCGCTCTTGGGTACGAATAATTAAGACAGAAATGTTAATTAACAGATTAAAATCCTGTTTCAAATCGTTTTATTAGAAACGGTTCTAACTATACGGACTAAGTGATCTTAGCAAGTTCAACAATCTGAGGTTTAAGTAGCCATTTTTCGATACGTGGAGATTTTTTAATCCAATTAAATATGTAAACATTGAAACAAATTATTACCATCAAACTTGAACAGAATATTGCATTATATATACATGAAATTTTGAACGGACCTCATTTTCGTCATCTCCTGGGTAGGATGGATGGACATTAGAGAATTTCTTTTCCAAAATTGAGTCATGGGTACGACTTCAATAGCTAATGTCCCTCTCCGAAGGGAAATATACAAAAATGATATGGACTGATTTCATTCCAATTCGCTAGCGTACTAGAAAAAAGAATCCCAGATATCGCCTCTGGTAATCAACACTTCATAAAACACAAATTGCATAAGGACTAAACAAAGACATATCCAAACATTGAAATGACAACGAAGAACATATCTTCTTGTCTATATGGACCACTCCCCCCCCCCTCTCACGCATATATTTACAAATCTAATACTTTGAGTTCACCATACTAACAAATATATACTTACGGAAGCAAAGTCGGGGACCGTGTAGCATGTGCATTTGGTAAGTTCTATAAAGAACATATTGATGGACTTAAAAATATTGGATCAGAAAAAGAAAAAGAGCGAACAGTCAGGCTGCAAAACTTGGAATTGTACATGAACACAAAACATCGAAATATGACAATAATATTTATCGTGTGTTATACCAGCACCTGGGAAATTAGCTAAGTGGTTTTTAACTTGTACCTAATTTACCACAATTAACCTTATTTGCAGCTTACATTCCATGTATTTTTCGCATTGGTAATTTAAATAATAAAGAAAGATAAATTACATTCTACAGATGAGGCAACTATTGTTAGTAATATTACACTGTGACTTCATTGTGTGTTATTCCCGCCCTTGGCAAATCTGCTTAGCTTGTGCAGTCTACTTGGCAAATTAATTATTTTTATTTGTATAACTTATGTTTCAAAACGTTCAATACTACTTTTTTAAAGAAAAAGCTTAACAAGGTCATTAAATTTTAACCCGATAAAAAGATGAAGTAAAATAACAGAAAACTATGGTTGAACTACAGTATTGATAATAAAGGACTAGATATAATACAGAATGGTGTTGCGTTATATATACTTTTGCGGTCTCTCTCTGCTGCCTTCGTTACACACCTCCTGACCAGTATCTGAGAAAGGGATTGGGTGTTGTTGTTCAAGTGACCTTTGACATTTCATCAAAATCTCTCTGACACAAGAATCGGCAGGTTCTTCCCACCTCTGAATTATTCATGCCATAATATTATACCCAACTTTATATTTCTATCCGACCTTCTGTGTTGCTATTTTCCATTTACGTTATGTCTTCTCCTTCGACAACATAAAATAAGTGATAACATAAAATTAAAATGACTCAGAAAGAAAAAAGGAATGTCCTGTTTTTCTAGTAAGATGGGTTTGACATGATGAAGGTTCCATCTGATGAAGATGGAACCTTATGAATAATGGACAAATTCTTCTCATAATGATGTTCTAAAATCTTGCGCAATAAGTCATGTATATATATATATATATATATATATATATATATATATATATATATATATATCCGTCAGTAAGTCAGTAATGGTCATTTTTGTTGCTAATTTTGCTTGCTTACCAATATCAGTCATTTGTGTATTGCCCTTGTGTACGGGTAATTTTAATAGACATACTAGAGCCCAACCTGACTTGATTTCTAATTACTAAATTTATGTAATTTTGTCACTTTTTCACGAAGTCCTCCTTAGCAGATTTCTCTTAAGCGATATCAGCCATTTTGAGGTCGTACTCATTTTTCTTCAAATGTCCATCGAGTCCACCCAGGAGATGATGAAAATGAAGTCCGTTCAAAATGATGTATATATATATATATATATATATATATATATATATATATATATATATATATATATATATATTTGCTAACGCTCTTGCGGTCGCAATTTTTTTTTTATCGTTACCAAACTACTTATTTAATCGTTTTATGTAAAAAGGAGTATCAAGTATGTTAATGGCTGAAATTGGACTAGGGGAACGGGGGGTTTAGAGGGGGAGAGTTTTAAAAATTCGAAATATCTCCGTTACTATAAGTCGTATCGTAAAAGTGTATCGAGTGAATCTTATTGCAAATTAAATGTACTCATTAAATAACATCCTAAAATCCCACCCTGGCTAGAAAAGGGTGGTAACCTGTAGATAACCCGTTCCGATTAGCCCGAGTTGCAAAAAGTGGACGTTAATAAATAATAATATAATATATAAATGTACTATAAATATTGACATATAAAGGGTTTCCGATGTCGGAATGAAAAACAATAACTGAAAGCCGATGACAGATCTGTTTGTTTACATTTGAGACGCTTTCCGCCACGAGGGGAAATATTTTTTTTTACCGTTTTATTTATTTACCTAATATTCACAGTGGAGTTGTGTTAGCAGTAAGTAAATTTTTCTATTATTAAAATTCACGTGGGAAATCTGCTTAGTTTACGCAGCCCCTGCGTGACGGACTTTTTTTGATAAAAACAAAAGGGAGAAACGTTCTTAGTAGTTATCAGTATGTTATGACTGTTTATCTACTTTATCTTTTATATACAGTTTTGAGTGTATGTATCTACAAAACAGATTTATTAAGTAAGTTTCTCTACCAACTTACCAATTTACCATAACACTTTCACTTAACAGTCTGTTTCAACTCACATAAATCATTTATTTTATGAACTCTGCAGCTAGGCGATGTCGCTCAGTATCATTTAATTTCAATTCTGTACACTAAAATTTTAAAATAAAGAAAATAATTATTAAAACACAGTATAAAGTAGAACGAAATAAAATTTATAAAATAAAACAATGTGAAACTGTAAATTTGAGGATGATGGAAGTCTAAGGCACAAGTTTAAAAATGTATTAAACACTATTGTTCTCAAAAACTCATACAAGAAGAATTATTAACATAATTTGACATATAAAATGAGTGGGGTAGGTGTGGTTTAGTTTGTTGTAAATGTTAATGGTCTTCAAGCAATTTAAGAGTGTATTTATATGTGGACACCTTCTGTCAATAGTTTGTACAAGTCGTTCGGTAAGTTCAGCTGTTCACGTAGTCTGCAGTCAGTGAGGAGATGTTTAATGGTCAGTAATGTGTTACAGTGAGTGCATGTAGGTCGGTCTTTATGGTTTATTAGGTATGAATGTGTAAGTAGTGAATGTACGATTCTAAGCCTAGTCAACACCACTTGATCTCGTCTGGTAAGATTTTTTAGAGATTTTCCTTTGTTTGGGTTGTTATTTTAAATCACCTTCACCACTAAATAGCAGATGTTTATGTAACATTTAAAGTAGTTTTTATGTAGGCGTATTATTGTGGAGGAAATAGAAAAAAAATATGAAAGCCAGCATCATTAAAATAGCTTGGAAAGATGAAAGTCAGTAGCTACAATAATTTAACGTTGCTATGCGGAATAAAGTTGCTTTCTGGATTAAATATAATTCTGCCTCAGTCACTTTTCATGTCCCACTTCATTAAAAAATTTGTATCTACTTCACTGCTCTGTTAACACTTTGTCACTAATGTGTAAACAAACTATGTTCCGCTCGCGTGGGTGGCTAATTGGGGCCCTATTCAAGAGAGAAGACACTTCTCCGGGTATTCTAGACGCTAGAGAGCGCTGCTAGTATTCTCTAATTACCTATTCTCCCGCAAGGTGGTTTCTATTCCATAGTTTTCCTGTACTCGTCCTGTCACCGCTAAGTTGCAAAATTGAAACTAACCAAGCCGCAGTTGGCTTCATCGCGAGCATCAAAACGGGAAATATTTCCCTTATTACTATTTTTATTATTATGATAACCTCATTAAAATGGTCGTTCGACTCATTTTCCTCTAACTGGAAAATTGACAGAGTAACTTGTATTTTTAGTAGATTTCCCTTAAGGGAAATCAGCTATTGAGGTCGTACTAAAGACGCGATTTTCGAAAAATTTCTTATAATGTCCATCGATCCCAGGAGATGACGAAAATGAGGTCCGTAAAATTTATTTGAATTCTTGAATTCAACTTATTACGTGAAGGTTTTCCACTACCTACACGGGAATGCATGATATGAATATATAACTCCACAAATTGTTTCCACACATATGAAAAGGAACCGTGATTTTGCTTAAAAAGGATATTTTGCTCAGAGTGGCTACATATTTATTCAGTCAAGATAAATATTAGACTCCAAAGTTTAAGTCTAAATTAAAGAATAAATATTTCCTTTTCAAATGAATATCTCAACCTAGATTAAATGCTTGCATTATAAGGGTCACAATATAATTTATTTAAATTCAAGCTGGACGTTTATCTCAGAAAATGTTTACCTGAAGCAAATCAAACTTAAAATACTAATGAAATAAAAGTCCGTCACGCAGGGGCTGCGTAAACTAAGCAGATTTCCCTCGTGAAGTTTAGTAATAGATAAATCTACGTACTGGTAACACAACACCACCGTGAATAAATACAAACGGAAATAAGAAATGTTTCATCCAATTTCAATAACCTGCCGACAGGAAGCGTTAGGTTAGAAATGTAAACGAACAGGTCTGCCCGCTTCACACCGGAAAGAAAAACAATTACTGAACTATATCAGAATATAACATATTAATTTTATTGAGAACTATTTACTATATCTAGTACTGTAATTAATAATAAGTCAGAATAATTGTTATCTCAATCAATCAAATTTTAGTAATCCAAAACCTTAAGACAGGGGGGGGGGGGTCACCGGGACATATTTGCATGTATTTCGTATAATAAAGGTCTCTTGAATACAGTTTTTAGTATTTAAACTTCGAATAATGTGGTTTATTACATAACCGAGTATTGTTTATGTAACATGATTAGAAGTGGCGGTTTGCTGATGGCTGAAGACTGAAAAATGCAAATATCTCGGTTAATATTCAAGATAGAGAATAAATGCATATAACAATTTTTATAGTAAATTTAATTTGCAATAAGATTGAGTCTATACAATTTTTCGATCCGATGGTATAGTAACAGAGATATTTCTAATTTTCGAAAATCCCCCCTCTAAACCCCCTCTCCCACTGGTCCGATTTCAGCTGTTAACGAACTTGACCTTCCTTTTTACCTATAACGATTAAATACCGAGTTTGGTGACGATTAAATAAAAATTGCGAACGCTAGAGTGTTAACAGACATATATATATATATATATAATTTTGAACGGACCTCATTTTCGTCATCTCCTGGGTAGGATCGATGGACATTTGAAGAAACTTTTCGAAAATCGCGTCATGAGTACGACCTCAATAGTTTATTACCCTTAATGGAAATCTGCTAAAACTCAGCAGTGCATTGAGTTATTAGCAGATTTCCCTTGACGGAAATCAGCTATTGAGGTTGTACTCATGACGAGATTTTCGAAATATTTCTTCAAATGTCCATCGATCCTACCTAGGAGATGACGAAAATGAGGTCCGTTCAAAACTGTATATATATATATATATATATATATATATCTGTCTGTTACCGCTCTAGCGGTCGCAATCTTTGTTTGATTGTTACCAAACGCGATATTTAGTCGTTTTATGTAAAAAGAAAGATCAAGTTCGTTAAGGGCTAAAATCGGACCACTGGGAGGGAGGGGGGTTAGAGGGGAGGAGTTTCGAAAAATCGAAATATCTCCGTTACTGTACGTCGGATCGAAAAATTGTACAGAATTAATCTTATTGCAAATTAAAGTTACTATAAATATTGTTATATACATTTATTCTCTATCTTGAATATTAACTGAGATATTTGCATTTTTATTAAATCTGGGCGGCTAACGGACGTGAGTGACTTTCCCGCCAAAAACGAGTTAGGCCGTTTCCTTGATTGCTCGGCTCTCGTGAAATTTTTCTATTCTCTAAAACTTCACGTGGGAAATCTGCTTAGTTTACGCAGCCCCTAACGTGACGGACTTTAGTCATTCTCATGTCATTAAATTACAAAAACAGACATGAAGAAAACCACCGAAAACGCAAACAATAACACCATTAAAGCATTAAGTCGTTATAATATTTCTTGATGACTTGAAAAAGTCTCCCTTTGACCATTTCATGTGTCTACTTTACACAGGCCAAGTGGTAACGACGTAATAGTGGTGAGTCATTTAGTGACGTAATGCGTAGAAACCATATTCATATGTATAGTGCGTCAAGAAGGAAATTCATAAATGTGTGGGTAGATGAAAAATGTCACCGTGGTTTCACAGAACTCTTGGTGGTAATCATTATTTACCTGAGAAATGTAAATATTGTACGAAAAATTGAATTAAAGTGACATAAAAAACGATAATCTCTAGTTCAACTGATGAAGTTCCTAATATGTTGGCAGGAAGTTACGAGAAATCAGCTATTGAGGTCGTACTCATGACGCGTTTTGTAAAACGTCCTCAAATGTCCATCGATTCCACCCAGGAGATGATGTGTATTTATTTATGTGTGTGTATGAGTTTATATATATATATATATATATATATATATATATATATATATATATATATATGTGTGTGGTGTGTTGTTCTTTTTGGAGCTTTGGTCAATGTTGGTGAAATGAATCTTAGTTTATGCCAATATTTCGAGAATTTTTATTTTCTCTTCCTCAGGGCAAGACTAAATATATTTATAGACTAGTATACATTCTTATTACACAATAACCATAGTCATAGTGTAATAAGAATGTATAATAGTCTATAAATATATTTAGTCTTGCCCTGAGGAAGAGAAAATAAAAATTCTCGAAATATTGGCATAAACTAAGATTCATTTCACCAACATTGACCAAAGCTCCGAAAAGAACAACACACCACATATTAATACAACCTGGTCGAAACCATCAGCACACTTATATATATATATATATATATATATATATATATATATATATATATATATATATATATATATATATATGCCTATTAACACTCTAGCGATTGTAATTTTTTTTTTATCGTTACCAAACTAGTTATTTAATCGTTTTATCTAAAAGGGAGGATCAAGTTCGTTAATGGCTGAAATCGGACAAGAGGGAGGGGGGGAGGAATTTTGAAAATTCGAAATATCTCCGTTACTATAAGTCGGATCGAAAAATTGTCAAGAACCAATCTAATTTCAAATTAAATCGTCTATAAATATTGTTGTATACATATTCTCTGTATCATGAATATTAACCGAGATATTTGGATTTTATAGTTTTCAGTCTTCAGCAAACCCCCAATTCTACTGATGTTAAACTAACAATACTCGGTTATGTAATAAACCACATTATTCAAACCTTAAATACCAAATATTGTTTCAAGAGACCTTTATTATACGACAAACCTGCAAATATGTTCTGGTGGCATCCCCACCCCCGTCTTAGGTTTTTAGACTACTTAAATTTGATAGATTGCGATAAAAATTATTCTCATTAATTATAAATTACAGCACTAGATATAGTAAATACTTCTTAATCAAATTAATAAGTTATATTCTGAAATATTTCAGTAATTGTTTTTCTTTCAGGTGAGAGTCGGGTTGGCAGACCTGTTTGTTTACATTGCTATGTTTGAGGCTTTTTTTTTTGTATTGTTGTTTTCTTCTGTTTTATTTATTTTCTTTATATTTTTTTTTGTTAGATACGTCTTAGGTTAAGGCAAAGAACTCTCTTTTATTTTTTTTTTTTTTGGGTGCTAGCACCTTTTTTATAATGTCCTTTAGGGACATCCAAGGGGTTAGGGACCCCCTTAATAATTGTGTATTTTATAAAGTGTTATAGGCTAGGTGAATAATGTTGTTGTTATTAGTATTTTATTATTCTATTTTGAAATGTGTTTAAAACCCAAATAAACAAGTAAAAAAGTAATTGTTTTTCTTTCAGGTGAGAGCCGGGTTGGCAGACCTGTTTGTTTACATTCCAGACGCTTCCCGCCTGGAGGGGAAAGATTTCTTATTACCGTTTGCATTTATTCACTTAATATTCAAGGTGGTATTATGTTACCAGTATATAGGTTTATCTATTATTAAACTAAAAGAGGGAAATCTACTTAGTGTACGCAGCCCCTGTGTGACAGACTTTTGTTTACATGAAATATATGTGATGAATCTTTATACTAAATTAATATTGAACACACATGCACGTGCTCAAATATATACATACGGCAGATATCGTAAACCATAAAGAGCTTGAGCTAACCTCAAAGAGGATTCACAAACAAAGGTTTTCGTTGTGGTTCTGCTCGATTTATTCAACTCCCTTCATTCAAGAAGAACGAGTAGAAAGGGACACATTACCAACTTCCAGGAGAACCAAAAACTATTTTCACGCCAATGGTGAGACTCATTTATCCCCTCGACCCCCAGTTTATGTTATATAAGTTTGCTATTTAATGATATTTAAAGAAATCAGTTAACATAATAATAGAAATTAGTTTTGTAAAAAAAAGATTTGACGTACCATATCATGTTTTTTTAACATTGATATATTGTGGTTTGGAATGGAACCTGTGTGTACATAATTTTTCAATTGCGACACACATTCGAGTACTGGCCATGACCGTTGTTGCCTGACTTATGTGATTTCGAAGATTTTAAATAAAATACTCCCTAGAGGTGCAATTTAAAGTTTAAAAAAGCAAGAGAAACACAAGACCAAATGCAGCCCATAATTGAGCTGAGTGTGAACTCTCCAGCAATAAATTTCTGACATAAAAGTGATAGGTAACTAACTATAACCGCTAATAAGAATATGAGGTATCAGTAGGCACTTTCTCATAAGTACAAAACAGTCTAAGAGTGCAGAAAAATACGTCACACTGGTTAATTTTATGTTTTGTATATTTGGATTAAAGAGTCAGATTAGAGAAAAAATGTATTCCTCCGTGCTTAACTCAAACAGTAAAGCATGAAGGTGGTCCAGTTCTAGTCAGGGACTGTTTCACAGCATTTGAACAAGGATATGTTGAACGAATTCAAATTACTCATCATAAAGGGAGATAAACCAATTTTTGAGGAAAATTTAATTCTTTTTGGTCATTGTTTATTGTTAACTAGCAACAAAAATGACTACTACTGACATATCTACACTAACACCAACAGACCTCAACAAGATTGTACAAACAAAAATATTCCAAGACTGCCAAAAACACTAGTTACGTACTGAAAACAAACTATTGGAAATAAAACGCAATGTTACTGGATGGTCAAAGAGACAATACGTAGATTCAAGAAGAGACCAAGTCGTCCTCACCACACTACGTATTGGGCATTCATACCTAACACATTCTTACATAATGAACAGAAAAGACAAGCCTACTTGTACTCATTGCAACACTGGACTAACTATAAAACACCTACTAACAGAATGCAGATTACGAGCTTACTTAAACATACCACATAACTTGAACGAACTACTGACTGAGGGTAGCCCACATATTAACAAAATTCTGAAATATTTAAAAACAATTGGGCAGTTTGAGATTATTTAATTCCATATTTTACATTTTTTTTAATGTTTGTTTGTGTGTGTGACGTATTTAAATTTGAATGATGCCAGTTTTTATGAATAGTTTCTGTTTCAAAATCAACAAGTTTACTTTTTACCTATTTATTTTCCACCTGTTTTCAGTTCTATGTTATGTTCGTGTTTTTTGTTTCTTTTGTGTTCTGTTCCTTTAGTTTTGTTCTGTTGTTATTTCGTGTTTCACGTTTTGTTATTTTGTTTTTGTTTTGTTTTACCCCCACGTTTAAGAAGGGAAAGTCGCCATAGTTGCGGAGCTTCACATAATAAATAAATAAATATTGTGTAACAGGATAATGGGCCGATGCATTCATCTAAACATAGTGAGAAGGAACAAAAAAAAAATCTTAAAGTATGCACCGACATCTTATCACAATTGCATTGAGCTGCTTTGCGAAGAGTTTGATTGGTATACAAATATCGTAACACACACCAGCTTTTAAACATTTGGGAGCCTCTACGCTCCAAGAAATGCCACGAGTTGTCAATGCCACCACGAAAACTGAAGGAGGGTCATTTGATAATAGGTTGTATTATTCCACGTAAAACGATTTACGTTTTGTTTTATTTATTCCGACTGTTAGTGGGAAAACGAAGTCCGGGAAGAATGAAGGGAAGTACAAGAAGACCCCAAAGAATACGAAACCCTAGACCTACGTCTCCACCCCTTTAGTGAGAGTATAAGAAAGACAACTTGAGCTAGTAGATACCATGGCGTTCGGGCGATCACGCTGAGAAACAAGGAACGTGAAAAGAAGAACGAAGAAGAAAATATACTTCCCGAAAATGCCGAGCTGGACGGTTATCTCAGAATTTTCCTAAAGTAAATCAAACTTAAAATACTCATTAAAATATCGGCAGCGCATTGAGTTTTGCTTATTCGTTTAATGTCAAACATAGACATGAAGCAAGGAGAGTGAGGAATGCCCCATGCAATCTATGATGAGCCCCCACATATAAGGTCAATTAAAACCGTATTGTATCAGCTTCACTGAAACTAACCACGATTATCATATTCATATTCACCATCATCATCATGCATATATGACAAATTAACACACTAACCCTAGATGTCCCCGCAATAGGCTTTTACACCATGAACTATGTACCTTACTTCAATATATATTGGCTTCTGCCTTATGATGAAACTCATTCTATATTTGTTAACCTCATACTGTCCACTCTAAATTGGCGATGGGGCCTCTTCCTAACTTTTTCTACGGGAAGCCTTTCGAAAATAGTACACCTTCATATATGGAGTAAAATTCATATGTTGCTGGATGTGTGGTGATCCTGGGAAACAGGTCTAAACAGGAAGTCTTCCCACCAATTTCTTTATTAAAGAACAAAGCATTTCGGCACTAATGTGCCATCATCCGCGCTACAGCTTTGGGGCCGCTACTCAAGTGCAGTAGCCCCAAAGCCGAAGCACTAGTATCTATTGTACAGCGAAGCACCTGATTATGGCACGTTAGTGCTGAAAAGCATTCTGCTTTAATAAAGAAATTCATGGGAAGACTTCCTGTTATTAAGACCTGTTTCCCATGTATGGAATATTTCCTAAAGACATATGATAATTCCCTAAATTATTACAAGTTAAAATAGCAGCTACTACAAAAGTTAGTAACTTTTAAGGGTTTCATATATATATATTATATACGAATTATATCTATGGTTTCGTAGATGATAAGTAAGATGTATGTGTGACTAGCATTGGTAGATAATTTAAGTAATATATCAAATATCATGTCATAAGTACGATCTTTAATGCTGATTTTACATTAATGAATATCATCAGAAATCGAACAGCATTGAATTTTTCTGAAGAACATCACAATTTAGTAGCGTGAGCCTCCATTTATGGCAGAGCCTGGAAGTCTCCTCCTATAGGCCGAGGTCTAAAAAACCTGTAAATAGATTAGATGAGGCTTTGGGGTTTATCGGAGAGAGGGCAGCACTGTTTGTAGAGTCGGTGGGGGCACTTTATTTTTTTCTCTACCTGTTTCAGGGGAACTTTTTCAACCGACGTTCGCTCAACCTTTTCCACCGACGCACAAATAATGCTATTCCCTTGTATGGCTCTCCTCTTCCAGCACAGTATTAAGTTAATATTTCACCTGTCAAATTAAATTCAGATGCAATACACTTTGGACGACATCTGTAATTTGATACCGTATGAATGAACTCCTTGTACTGTTTCATTAAAAATCCTTTTAATAGATTTTACATAGTTATGTCTATTCTGAGAAATTCCTTTATTAATTTATAATTAACTTTTTTTAGTTATTAGTTTTATAAGTTAATTATTGTTTTTACCTGTAATGGCATTTTGGTTGTTCCATTTATATGTTTTCAGTAATTTTGCCATCATACTTTTACATACATGTTCGTGAGTCTTATCTTTTATCGTCTGTTTTTTGCTTCCCATTTTCTTTTGGATTTTTTAGTTATGCGGAGTGGAAAGTCCTAAGTATTTCACTATTTACGTTAAAATTATTGCTGATAGAGCTATTTTCTGCTATAGTTGTTCTATACTGCTGATTTGGAGCTGCTTGGTTTAAGCAGCACACCCTGAGTAATGGACTATTCAAAAGTCGGGGTACATCTATACCAAATACATTAAACTAGAAAATAGAGTAGAGTATTTTCAATACTGTTAACAAAAGTAAACATCGTTAAGGCTGAACTTAATCTGCTAATGGGATATGGATAGAATGATATTGACTATCTCACTGAAATGTCAGTGGTTATAGTTTCTGGTCAGCTGCGGTCAGAAGCATGCTCCATTAACTAGGGATCGTCCCAGCAACTGTTGTCTCTCATTGAAAACTCCAATGCCAAACTGTAAATCACTTCTTAATTAGAAACATATACAAAAACAATCAGGATTCAGAAATTTACTGCGTTCCTCAACTGATTTAGAGAAACCGCTAAACACAGATTTCCCACGTGAAGTTTTACAGTAGAGAAATCTGCCTAATAACAACTGTACTAGTAAGAAACCTCTAAACCTATTCACGAGGAACGAATAGTTAAGGAAACGGCCGCCAGAGCTCTCGGCGGAAAGTCGGAACATAGCCGAATCCTGGCGACAACACAGAATACAAATATCTCGGTTAATATTCAAGATACAGAATAAATGTATAGAACAATATTTATAGTAAATTTAATTTGCAATAAGATTGGTTCTATACAATTTTTCGCTCCGATGCATAATAACGGAGATATTTCAAATTTTTGAAAATCCCCCTCTAAACCCCCTCCTCCCACTGGTCCGATTTCAGCCGTTAACGAACTTGATCTTCCTTTTTACATAAAAAGATTAAATACCGAGTTTGGTGACGATTAAACAAAAATTGCGGCCGCTAGAGTGTTAACAGACAAATATATATATATATATATATATATATATATATATATATATATATATATATATATATATAGTTTTGAACGGACCTCATTTTCGTCCTCTCCTGGGTAGGATCGATGGACATTTGAAGAAATTTTTCGTAAATCGCGTCATGAGTACGACCTCAATAGCTGATTTCCCTTAAGGGAAATCTCCTAATAAAAATCTGAAGTGGACATCACAAGGTTTCCGTGTACTCCATTTAAATTCAATTAACAAAATGTTTTTGCATTTCATTTAAAGATATTTCACTTTAAATTTGATAGACTAGATATATCCGTTCTAATAAATCTAAAAAATTAATAGAACTAAATTGATAGAACATCATTAAAAGAGGCCCAATGCAATCTTTATGTTTTTTAACACCTAATTCGAGTAAAAAAAAATACAAGTTTTTATCTTTGTCCCCCCCCCCCTAATCCCCTTCTCTCTTCTAAGTCGATTTCGATAAAAACTGAAAGTACCCAGGCAGATGTTACAACCATCACGATTAAGAAATTTTAACATTCTTAGACAAGGCAATTTTGAGTCATTCCAACAAAGATCGGGATAAAAGTAGTCAAAATAGACGATCGAAGATATAGATGGATAATTCCGTTCAGGAAATGAAAAGAACATTTTTTTTCGATTATAATACTTCCATTGCTTCTAATAAAATTAGTATTTAATAAAAGGAACTTAATATGTTTGTTTGGTCAACCTCAACAAATATAATACGGTAGTAAGCCAACAATACAAAACTTGCACCTCCTACATACGAAGCTTTTTTTTTTTTTTTTTTTTTATTTAAAATATATAAATGTTTCGGGGCTCAAGTTGGCCATGCGAGTTAAAGCGTTGACCTTTATCTCACATGGTTAACCTAGAGTGGCGAGTTCGATTCTTGCCTGGGCAAAGGAAATTATTTAGTGACGAAATTCATTAAATAACGTCCTAAAATCCCACCCTGGCTAGAAAAGGGTGGTAACCTGTAGATAACCCGTCCCGATTAGCCTTAGTTGCAAAAAGTGGACGTTAATAAATAATAATAATTATAATATAAATGTTACGTTTAAATTTATAATTATTCAAACAATTTTCTAGGAAGGGGATGTTTATCAGTTCTTTAATCAATTTCGTCAGAGATTTTTATCGCATAAGAAGATCGACCTTTTCGTATTCCAACTCAGTAAAAGCCTTCTTAGCTGTTGAAAAGAGGCTTAGGTAAAAAATACACAAAACACATTATATAAATATAGTTATTTACATGTTATTGTCTTACTAATCTAATAACTTATAATTTTCTGTTATATAAATCTGTGTGTTTCATTGTAATTGAAGACTAATTTATATCAGTATAGAGCTGATGAGGCCCACCAAGCAGTAATCGATACATCGAAATAAAAGTTCTTCAGCCAGCAAGCCTGGTTTTAATTACCAAATTTCCCAAGAATCTCGGTCGATGTTTTAAGAGTTTTCTACTCTTCTCACTTAATTAAACAAGTTGCTCTCCCCCATTATAAGGATCTTATTAAAAGCTTCTGCATGAAACATATGAGAAGTTTTTACATGAAACTTCGCATATATATATATATATATATATATATATATATATATATATATATATATATATATATATATATATATATATATATATATATTATGGGTTTCCACCATTTAGTCTAGTGCATTTACCTCCTAGTAGAACGTTGTATAGGCCTACACTTTGGTCCTTGGAACAGGGATCATGATTTGTAGGAATGATATAGGCACACTTGGGTTAATAGAAGGCAACGGGAAACCACTGTCCAAAACTTTTCCCTTTTTAGTACCATGAAAGTTCCAAAAAAATCATTGTGGACGTTCAAAATCAGGTAATTAAAAGTAAAAGCCTTATCTAGGCCAAAGAAAATATGAGAGTGAATTTTCTTTGACATTTCATAAGCCATAAGGACTTTGCCTTCAATATGTATTTGAAGGTAAAGTTATTGGGCTTAAGGAAACAAGGAGGCCCAGAGAGCCATTTTTTGAAGACATGAAATATCACAAACAGCTACAAGGCGTTGCTTTTAAAATGATGATGTGATAGAAATGAACAGAGAACATACACAAATTTGAATGGTGTTTTAACCAATCATCAAAATGAAGAATTTACATAATTCTGACCCTATCGTGATGGAGTATTCACTAACGGAATATTCGCTAAATACCGAGAAGTATTTAGTTAGTTAGTAGTTTAGTTTACCGAGAGAGTTATTTATTATACAAGAGACGAAAGTAGATCATTTTACAACTCGAGTGAAACGTTTACCCACAAGAGCGAAGCGAGTGTGGTAATTTCACGAGAGTTGTAAATTCTACTTTCGTCACGAGTGTAATATTAAATTTTTTCTATAATCGAGTAATACATGATCAGATCTAACCAGAATATGAACAAAATTAGGATGTTGTGAAGATTATGGTATGTTGTTGGTAGGTTATAAGCATGGTTGTGAAAGGTTATAAGCATTGTTATAAAACAGCTAGTGATGATTGTGAAGTAGTGCAGTTATAAACAAGTGCAGGTAATAAACAAGGAAGGTAATTATTATTATATTTAAATTTTAAAATATATTGATTATTTCCACCAATAACTCATTCACATTTCAATTTATTTAGTTAAAATAAATTCTTATAATGTTAAGAAACATTTAAAAGCATTTAATTTCCAACTTCAAATTATTTTTTAATTTATACTTATTAGTAATTAAGAAGGCAATTCACTTTCTTCATTCTATTGCAAATTGTTTCACTTTCTTCACTCATTTCAGTTTAGTCATTTTTCCATTACTCAACGATTACAGAAAAAAGTTATTTTCTAATACATTTTAGCAGATTTTCCTGTCATGGAATGTCCATCGATCCTACCTAGGATGACGAAAATGAGGTCTGTTCAAAACTGTGTGTGTGTGTGTATATATATATATATATATATATATATATATATATATATATATATATATATATATATATATATACTAGCACAGATACCCGGCTTCGCCCGGGAACTGATTTGAGGCTGAATGGTGATGATATTTTTTTGGCAAGGCTTTACTTTGCAACATATTTTGACATTTACCCGTCCCAGTATTTAGGGATAATACCCGTTGTTGGCATTTGTTAATAATAAAATTAATTTTTTATGTAAGTCTTCACTGTCTTCCAAATTACCATATTTCCCATCACCTATGCATAATGCATAGATTTCAGTTAATAAGGACAAAATATTAACATAGATTTGAATTAATTTTTCCAGGTGAGGTACCTCATATTTCAAATTGCAATGAATTGTTGAACATATCAATATTTCTACGCAAATTACTTGCTCCTCACATTGTTTCTGAAGAAATGTATAAAACAAAAGTTAATCTAAATAACAAAGTAAACAACTTTTGTTATGTGCATGTTTGTCGAAAAACAAATAGACAATGAAATATCGCGAATTTTTATTTCAGGTCTCCCTTATAACCCCCACTCCCGTTCGAATCTAAAAATTTTATTATAGCTTACAATCATGGAAGAATTAATGGTAATAACATACCGAGTTTTTTTAAGTTCGGTTTAATCGTTAGCGCCCAATGAAATAGTTGACTCCCGCTTCAGTTTATAGTGTATATCTCGTACTTTGTTTAAAGACAAAAATTAATATGACTAAAGTTACTCTAAATAACAAAATAAACAACTTTTGTTATGTTCATATTTGCCGAAAAACGAATAGAAAACGAAATACCGCTATTTTTAAATTCAGGCCTACCTTACAACCCCCACTCCTGCCCATCCCTAGAAATGTTGGTATGGCTTGTTATAATGAAAGCGTTAGTGCTAATACACATACCAAGTTTTATTTATTTCGGTTGGGTCTTTTGTCCCAAATAAAATTGTTCACTTCCCCTTTAGGTTTTAGCGTATATCACGTTTATTATTCGGTCTACGAAAAAAGTGTATATAACAAAAGTAACTCTAAATAACAAAGTAAACAACTTTTGTTATGTTCATATTTGCCGAAAAACCAATAGGAAACGAAATATCGCTATTTTTAATTTCTGGCTTCCCTTATAACCCCCACTCCTACCCGTCCCTAGAAATGTTGGTATGGCTTGTTATAATGAAAGCGTTAGTCCTAATACATATACCGAGTTTTATTTATTTCGGTTGGGTCTTTTGTCCCAAATAAAATTGTTCACTTCCGCTATAGGTTTTAGCGTATATCTCGTTTATAATGCGGTATACGAAAAAAGTGTATATAACAAAAGTTACTCTCAATAACAAAATAAACTACTTTTGTTATGTGTATATTTGCCAAAAAACCAATAGGAAACGAAATATCGCTATTTTTAATTTCAGGCCTCCCTTAAAACCCCCACTCCTGTTCGTCTCAGAGAAAATCAGTATAGCCTAAAGTCTAAGTTGAGTTAGTAATAATATACATACCAAGTTTCATAAAATTCAGTTCAGCCGTTTATGCGTGAAAAGGTAACAAACAAATAAACAAACACACACGAAAGAAACAAAATGCAGTTATGGTGTCTATGACATATGAAACGAAAAGAATGAACAATTTTATATATATATATATATATATATATATTTATTTAGATAACAATTATTCTAACTCAATATTAATAACAGTACTATATATAGTAAATAGTTCTCAATAAAATTAATATATTATATTCTCATATATTTCAGTAATTGTTTTTCTTTCCGGTGTGAGGCTGGCGGATCTGTTTGATTATATTTCAAACGCTTCCTGTAGGGAGGTTATTGAAATTGACTGAAATATTTCTTAGTTCCGTTTGTATTTATTCACGGTGGTGTTGTATTAGCAGTATGTAGATTTATCGATTACTAAACTTCACGTGGGAAATCTGCTTAGTTTACGCAGCCCCTGCATGACGGACTTTTTTTTTATCTGAAGCCGCAATATATTTAATTATTGTATGAGTCATATGCAATGTTCGTAAAATTTTGATATCTTCATCAAATGAAAAATTAAAATAATCTATAACTGTAAACAACCATACAGCCATAAATCTCAAATGGCTCACTTTCTAAAGCTCTGTAATTTCAATTTGCAAGTATGGGATACAAGGTACTATATTTTATTCATGAGGGGAAAGTATCAAGTTATATCCCCATACATTAGAAAAACTTCTTTTCTGTTAAGAAAATTGTTAATTCCTTGTTAACATGACATGTAAACTTTTATAAATTCAAAACTTTCACATTAACATATTCATCTGGGCTGAGGTAAGTGAATACAAACTTTTCTCTTCGGTGTAAGTTCATAAAAGAGCCGTAGGGAGATCAGCTGAAACTTTCAAAGTGTAGGAAGTCCGAAGAATTCATAGCATGCAGATAATGAAGAATAATGTTGAATAAGAATAATTGATTGGCTGTTATGTGTTTTATAGCCTAGAAATGGGCACAGAAGGGAATGAAGAAGCCGATGATCTAAGAAAAGCAGCATCTTTAGACCAATCATTGAAGTTATCTGAAGGGTCTCAGTGACTCAAGTAAAGTAAGGAAACATACATCCAAAGGACAGATTTACACAAACCATTAGCCAAATATATTGAAAGACGTGATACAAAAATCTGTCATTTTACGCAACTAACGTGTCAGAACAAAAGAAAAATTCAATAGGATAAAATACTAAAACCGTGCCACATGACAGCTATACTCATCTAGCAGAAGACATCGATTTATGGAAAATAACAGATGCCATCTGAATACGTGGATATCGAACGACACAAGTTCAGTGGCATGCTAGTCGGAAAATGCAGTTCATAAAATCAACTAAGTACAATCAACAAGTTATCAGCAAAAGATTGAAGGAGTAGAATGATGATAAAAAAATAAAATTTTAAAATAAAAAGTCTCTTGTAATAAAAAAAACCAGCTCGTCCCGTAATAAATAAAAAGATAATAAAAAAAAACTGTCCACACACTCTCAAAAAGCTTAAAAAAAGATCCACCACGTTGCACTTGTAATAACGGTTAACACACTAACTAAAAGGTAACTTTCAGGTTACTCGCAGTGTACCCTCTTTAAAATTACATTAATTATTTTAGTTTTAAATTGTCATCTGTCGGGCAACACTGTCGCCGGTA
Organism: Riptortus pedestris; assembly: GCA_019009955.1. Classification (NCBI taxonomy): domain Eukaryota; kingdom Metazoa; phylum Arthropoda; class Insecta; order Hemiptera; family Alydidae; genus Riptortus; species Riptortus pedestris. The sequence continues at coordinate 206,533,633 of CM032228.1, read as the reverse complement.
GCCCGCCTTGGCTTGTAACCTTCCCCTGGCTTGACAGTTGTTGGGGAAGGTTAAGTTGAAATGGGTGAGTTGCCGTTACAAAATAAACATTTTTATGAAGATCATAAGATTATGTGTATTTTATAATTTATGTTTCATTTTTTTTTTTATTTTTTTTTTGCATTTAGTAGGACACAATTTCTCATTTTGTTTGATACATTGAGTTCATAAATCACAAATAACTTTACACCAACCGACACTGCCCATTAATCAATAAATTCTGTAAATAAAAGCTTTGTAAATCCAATTGATATATTTAAAAAAAAACTTTCTCTTAAAAAAGAGTTCAGAGTCTGTTTAAAACTATTATTAGTATGTTTTTTCGATTGCAAGCACTGTAAAATAATACAGGAATAAATACTGATATAAAGATAATTTAATTATGTATTTATTTCCGTTCTCCACAGCAAACTAGATTCAAATAATCGCCATAACTGTGAAATTACTATCTACCAATAATAGTATTGTTGAAATATCTGCATACAATTATTTTATATGTTTTTCAAATTCTGAAATTTCAATTAAAAAATCATTCTTTATTATTCAAAATTAGCATGTAAATACTGGCTGCGGTCTTTAACAATGAATGCCATTTTGTACGGTAGACTATGTTTTGTCATAGTATTAAGACCGTTAGAATATATTTAATTGTCAATGAGCAGTTACAATGTTGGGTCTGTCTTGTCCGGTTAGTAAGTACGAATTTGTAATCTGTGAATAGCCAATTCATTATCTTGTTTGTTTAACGACACATATTTCTCTGCTCCAACAGTTTTTGTTGTTTTCTTTTGATGAAGTGTGGTCTCTTTCCATACATCTCGGGACTGGCAGCTAGTTTGATCGATATTGTTATTTGCCTCTTTTTACGACGGATACTCTACTTGCTCTGTGTTGGTTGGAAATAGAAGCATTAACTTAACTCAAACCTTCTTCAGTATCCCATTAAATATCGTAGCTAAAGGCAAACTGGACATGGATCAGCATATTGAAACAATTTATAATTAAGTTAATAAAATAATTAATTCGAAAAACGGAACATGAAACTGTCAGCCTCTCGTGGTGGAGAATACATAATATAGTTTAGAGCTATGAATAACATTTCAATGAAATAATTGTAATCAAAACAAGTGCATTACCCTCTGTTTTGAATTAGTGCTGAATCTGACTAAAACTCACAGTATTTGAAATAATACTCAACAGTAGACCATCAAAGCTTGGCACCATTTCGTTTCACTAACTCGCCAAAAGCTTTTAGTAGCAAAAACTACATAACTGCAATGCAGCTGAAAAAAAGGCTTTGAAGCTATGAAAGCTTTTACTCTATTCATAAAGGGTAGTAGAGTTACTTATACAGATAATTCAATAACCACAACATAGACTCTATTCCATAGAGTTTTTTTTTTTTTTTAATAAAAATAATCATAAATTAAATGCGTCAGCTTTGCACTCAACAAGTGTCTCACATAATTAAATTCATTTGCTTCTGTCGGAAGTGATAAAGCGTTGACTGACTAAAGTTTCTTCAAAACTTGTTCATGATCTCATCATTGAATAAGATCATTCAACTTTGTAATACATTTTCTATTTTTCCTATTGTTTTTTTTTGTCGTATGATGATAAATGCTTAATGAGTTGATTTTATATAATATAATATATATTTAATGCTTATTTGTCCTTAAACAGCAGGACACTTTTGTCAGATTTTGAAAACACGAATCTAATCATCGAGCTGGTTCCCGAACGCAAGTTCACTACAGCATTTCCTGACTTAATGGCACCAAAAATCGCAGTAGAGAAATCAAATAAGAAATATATTATTTGGTCCAAAAAAAATCACAATCTCTATAAATCATAAAGAACCAACCCTTTGATCACAAAACATTGGTGGGAATAAAGGGGTCAAACTCAACGCTACCTGCTTTATTTGTGGAGGCATTAAGGACTTGTCTAGTTCTTTCTTCAATTGGTTTTTCAATACTCTCACTATGCTAGCTGGGCACCAAGGTAGCATATAGAAGTTTTAGCTTGAATCCCGATATAGGTTTTAATGGCGGAAAACTAATGCTTGTTCTTGTGAAGTTCATGTTCTAGTTGTAGTGTAGGAAATTGGGATTATCAATTTACAGGATAAATCACTATGTGTGTCCTGTAGACTCATCAGCAACTGTTGACACCAGTTTGTGGGTAATAAATATCGTTGTAATTTTCAGTTATCTCATTATTTAAGCCACCTTACATGTATCGTGACATCATATGTCACCCATCGTATGACACATGTAACAAAATTAATGTAAAATGATATCTGAAATTTTTATAATACATACTTGTAGCCGATAAACTAGCAGAATTATTTTTCTTATTTATAGAAACTGTTTTTATTTTGAACACAATCATTACTATACTCATCCCTGTTTATTTTACCGATTATTAGTGAATTTACCGACTGCCCCGTATGGCTGGCAAAAATCATAAATCTTACTACTCCTCCAAAAATTGAAAACCGAATCGCAATCATATAAATCTACAATTTTTACTAGCACATTTCCAACTTCAACTCCTAATGCACTTTCCTCAAAAAGCAATTTTTAGCATAGAATCCTCATGTGCATATTGTCCTTGCATATTTTCATTCCTGCATTAAAATTGACATTATACTTCACCTACAGAAACCCCTCTCCCATTGAAGCTGAGCCGATCCCTCCATTCAAACAATCCAGGACGAAAACGACAGCTCTGATAATAACAAACAGTCCATCTATACACTTAACGACATGAGGATTTATTTTTATATTTATATTTAATTTTTTTTCATATTCATTCCAAGATTTTTAAAAAAAGAGCATTTTTGGCAAGTAAACCTCAAATATATGAGTATGTTGTGGTAACTAAAAGAAAATGTAAAAGTCCGTCACGACAGAACTAAGCAGATTTCCCATGTAACGATTTACAATAGAGAAATCTGCATACTGGTAACACAATACCACCGTGATTAAATACAAAGGGCAATGAGAAATATTTCAGTTAATTAAAATAAATTCACAACTGAAACGGCTTCTGAATTGTAAGAATAATTTATATTTTAATAACTCAAATTTTAGTAGTCCAAGAACTAAAGAAGGGGGGGGGCGGATGAACAGAACGTATTTGCATAAATCTCACAAAGTAACGAAGGTAAGGTAAGGTTAGAAACGACAGAAAAGGTTATAAGAAGCTTCCACCTGAGCCGAGTACTGGCGGAAATGGCCGAACTATACCCGACCACAGACTTCATAAAAATGCAAATATCTCGGTTAATATTCAAGATAGAGAATAAATGTATATAACAATATTTATAGTAAATTTAATTTGCAATAAGATTGATTCTGTACAATTTTTCGATCCGACGTACAGTAACGGAGATATTTCGAATTTTCGAAAATCCTCCCTTCTAAACCCCCCCCTACCACTGGTCCGATTTCATCCGTTAACGAACTTGATCTTTCTTTTTACATAAAACGACTAAATATCGAGTTTGGTACCGATCAAACAAAAATTGCGACCGCTAGAGTGGTAACAGGCAAATACATATATATATGCAGTTTTGAACGGACTTCATTTTCGTCATCTACTAGGTAGGATCGATGGACATTTGAAGAAAAATTTCGAAAATTCCGTCATGAGTACAACCTCAATAGCTGATTTCCCTTAAGGGAAATCTGCTAAAACCTATTTCCAGTAAGTAAAGAGCGATTTGGTGGACTGGCGTTCTTCTGTTTCACACATCTTTCGCTGATATGTCAGAATGACATAACGTAGGTGAATTCACATTGCCGTCATATCGTATTACCTAGCCATTGAATCTTTCTCCTATCCTTCTATAAATTCCACAATTTAAATGCCAATTTCTGTAAATGTTATATAATGAATTAAAGTATAAATCACTTTTATTACAATTAAATATTCTAACAGGTAGTGAAAAATATATTCGGAATGATTTGACATCACACGTATATTCCCCAGAGGAAATCGGTACGGGCCATGTTTGTCATGTTGTCATTTCTTCTTGGTCTAAAGCGGCTATTTTTGTGAGAGTATAGGTTTAAATAAAGTATTTTGAGACAAATATATGCATGTTTTTTTAACGTTTCTCCTCCTGATGGGAAAACGGTTCGAAGTTTAAGTTAAGAGCGAACAGAGGCGCAACTAGTTGAAGCGGCTACTTAGGTCCCTGGAATTCCTGTTGCACGGAGTGACATCCAGGATTGTTAGGTTTTGGGATTAGTGGAATGGAAAGGACCTGTTGATTGTGCAACAAGTGGCTCACACCCTCGGTCACCCTATCCCATCCCGCCAGCCTCCCTGTCTTATTTACAGCCCTCCAAGATTCATTCCTTCCCCCAAGATCCAGAAATTCCTTCTTTATTTTTACTTGGTAATATTTTCACAACCTGTCGTTCCTTCTGAGAACAGGTCACACGTCGTTCCTATAAATTTTCTAGCTTGGTCGTATTCCTCTTATATCACCACCAACAAAGTTTTCCCAGAACGACTTTTCCAGATTCCAACTAGACAAACATTTGGAAAGTTTGGTTGTCCCAGAAAGCCCAATCCATTAGTGGGAGGAAATAACACACCCATGAGAAGTTGAATACATAAACCAAAAAACTATTTCAAATAAATTTGCAATGTTCACAATATTCCAAAAGTTTGGATGATATTCTCATTTATGAGGATTGCTGTAAGTAAAATCGCCTAATGCAAGATGGAATATTGCAGGAAAATTTAAAACATTTCCAACAATCCTAGGCAGTAGATAACAAAACTAAGGTTTCTTCAACACCCACTCACAGATCACATATATATATATATATATATATATATATATATATATATATATATATATATATATACTAGCTCAGATACCCGACGTTGCCCGGGAATTCATTTCAGGCTCAATGGTGATAGTATTTTTTTGGCAAGGCTTTACTTTGCACAATATTTTGACATTTACCCGTACCAGTGTTTAGGGTTAATACCCGTCGTTTCTGTGGATTTGTTAATAATAAAATTATTTTTTTATGAAAGACTTTACTGTCCTCCATATTTTCATATTTCCCGTTTTCTGTGAATTATGCATAGATTTGAATTATTAAGGAAAAAATATTAACATACATTTGAATTAATTTTTCCAGAAAAGATTAATTTTGTTCATATTGAAAAGAATTGTTGAGCAAATGTCTCTAAATGACAAAATAAACAACTTTTGTTATGTGCATATTTGCCGAAACCCCAATAGGAAACGAAATATCACTATTTTTAATTTCAGGCCTCCCTTATAACCCCCACTCCTGCCCGTCCCTAGAAATGTTAGTATGGCTTATTATAAGGAAGTGCTAATACACATACCAAGTTTTATTTAGTTCGGCTGAGTCTTTTGTGCCAAATAAAATAGTTGACTCTCGCAATAATTTTTAGCGTATAACGCCTTTATAGTTCGGTATACGACAAAAGTTACTCCAAAAAACAAAGTAACAACTTTTGTAATGTGCATAATTGCCGAAAATGCAATAGGAAACGAAATATTGCTATTTTTAATTTCATGCCTCCCTTATAACCCCCACTCCTGTTCGTCTCAGAGAATATTAACATAGCCTAAAGTCTAAGTTAGGTTAATGGTAATATACATACCAAGTTTCATAAACTTCGGTTCAGCCGTTTATGCGTGAAAAGGTAACAAACAAACAAACAGACACGAAAGAAACAAAATGCAGTTATGGTGTCTATGACACGTGAAACGAAAAGTTATCGTGAAATTTCTCGAAAAAAATCAATGTACAGACAGAGGTTACAATTTATATATATATATATATATATATATATATATATATATATATATATATATATATATATATATACTAGCAAAGGTACCCGGCTTCGCCCGGGAATTCATTTGAGGCTGAGTGAAGATGGTATTTATTTGGGAAGGCTTTAATACCCACAGACATTTCCCATTCCCAGCGTTTAGAATTTATACCCGTCGTTGTTGTGGCTTTGTTAATAATAAAATTATTTGTTATTTAGGAGATCACTGCCCTGTTCAATGGTTAGTGCCCAATAAAATTATTGCCTCCCTCTTTAGGTTTTAGTATATTTCTCATTTATACTTTGCTATACGAAATACGAATATAATAAACGTTACTCTACATAACAAAATAAACAACTTTTATCCTGTGCATATTTGCCTAAAAACAAATAGGAAATATCGCTATTTTAAATTTCAGGCCTCCCATACAACCCCCACTTCTGATCGTCCCTAAAAATGTCGGTACAGCTTATTATCATGGAGGAGTTCCTGGTAGTTCACATCCCGAATTATGTTTAGTTCGGATTAGTTTTTTGTACCCAATAAAATTGACTCCCACTATGGTTTTTAGCGTATAACTCATTTATACTTTGGTATACGACAAAAGTGTATATAACAAAAGTTACTGTAAACAATAAAATAAATAACTTTTGTTATGTGCGTATTTGCCGAAAAAGCAATACGAAACGAAATATCGCTATTTTTAATTTCAGGCCTTACTTATAACCCCCACTCTCGTTCCAACTTAAAAATCGTAATATAGCTTATAATAATGGAAGAATAATTGATAATTAACATACCGAGTTTTGTTAAGTTCGGTTCAATCGCTAGTGCCCAATAATGTTGTTGGCTCCGGCATTAGTTTTTAGTATAAATATGGTCTATACTTTGTTATACAAAAAAAGTGAATATAACAAAAGTTACTCTAAATACCAAAATAAACAACTATTATTATGTTCATATTTACCGAAAACCCAATAGGAAACGAAATATAGCTATTTTTAATTTCAGGTCTCCCTTACAACCCCCACTCCTGCCCGTCCCTAATAATGTTGGTATGGCTTATAATAATGACGGCGTTAGTGCTAATACACATACCGAATTTTATTTAGTTCGGTTGAGTGTTTTGTGCCAAATAAAATTGTTGCCTCCCGCTATAATGTTTAGCGTATAACGCATTTATACTTCGGTATATGACGAAAGTGTATATGACAAAAGTTACTCTAAATAACAAAATAAATAACTTTTGTTATGTGCGTATTTGCTGAAAAACCAATAGGAAACGAAATATTGCTATTTTTTATTTCTGGCCTCCCTTATAACCCCCACTCCTGTTCGTCTCAGAGAATATTAATATAGCCTAAAGTCTAAGTTGGGCTAATAGTAATATACATTCTAAGTTTCATAAAATTCGGTTGAGCCGTTTATGCGTCAAAAGGTAACAAACAAACAAACAAACAAACATACACGAAAGAAACAAAATGCAGTTATGGTGTCTATGGCATGTGAAACAAAAAGTTATCGTGAAATTTCGCGAAAAAAAATCAATGTACAGACAGAGGTTACAATTTTATATATATATATATATATATATATATATATATATATATATATATATATATATATATATTTAGATATGTGTGAGTGTGTGTTTTCACATGCTAATGCTATCCATTTAGTAAGTTGATTATTCTTTTTATAGTATCCCAACTGATTTATTGAATAGAATGTAGAAATGCCAACACGTCAAGGCAACTTGCTTTATAAAGCACCCTCAGCAAGATTTCTTGAAAATTTCAATTCAATTCAAACTGTGTCACATAGGCGAACACTTCACTCAGTAAGTTGTTCTTCAGCACGTAGTATGAGTGAGCACCAAGAGGGAAAAAGCTTCAAGGTCTAAGTCGTCCCTTAATGTGAATGCTAAAATTATTTTCCACACTTATGCGTTTATCACATTTAAACTAATTTGGTTTCACATACATAATCGGACGTCTGGAAGCGAAATTAACAAAATTCCTTTTAGATTTTGAAGAATTTGAATCAAATTGGTATTAACTCTTAGTTTTGTATAATATTAATTTCATTTTATCCTTTTATAGCTGTTATCAGGGTTTTAAAATTAAAAGATGCTTCCATTTTTTTTTTAAAAAAAACAACACTTTATTGAGGTCTAAGACCTTTCCAGGCCCATCATCATGTCTCCAATCAGCCTGAACACTTTACCCCTATTTTATAGTTGACCTGTATATCTATATTCAGGTACATATCAATATGTAGAATGAGCAAAAACTGACAAAAATAGGCTTAAAAAAGGGGCCAAGTATTTAACTAAAGTATTTTTCAATTTTATTCTCATTGAAATCAAATATCTATACAAACATAATTAAACACTTGGCTAAAACTGCATATAAGGCTTACATCGTTAGGAATCAGCTGTTAGTTGATAGAATAATCAGAAAATATGAAAGTCTTCTGATGTCTGAAGAGCCAAAGGCATGAATTCTTGCATTCCCAACTAGGCAGGAGGACTTTGTGACAATAAGCACGTAGCTTGCGATTATTTTATATTATGGTAGTGAGCTTCCGAATAGGAGCCAAGGAATTCATGAACCATGTAAGGCGGACGTGAATAAACTCAAGATAACCTAACCACCCCTAACCAAGATAGGGACAATTTTTGTACGTTTAAAAGTAATATTAACGTCAAGAACGGCCTTCAAACATTAAAATAAAAAGACACCAACACCTTAACGCCAGTCGAGAGCTTTAGTCGCCAAATTAAAATATATAATTACTTCCTAATGGTTAATTATAATAACCATTTAAACGACTATTTTAGCATCGAATTAAGCGAATCATTATTAACAGATTATTGTTAATGTTACATGAGCAGGAGTGGGGGGTTTGCTGAAGGTTGAAAATTAAAATATGCAAATATCACGGTTAGTATTCAAGGTGAAGAAAAATGTAATATGACAAGATTTATAGAATACTTATTTTGCAATAAGTTTTGTCCTATACATTTTTCATTTTGATTCATAAAAATGGAAATATTTGGAATTGTTGAAATCCCCCTCTCTAAACCTCACCTCAGCCGTTAACGGACTCAACGTTATTAAAAACGTTTAAAAATCGAATTTGGTACAGATCAAACAAACATTGCGGCCAGTAGACAGCAACAGACACACATAATATATATATATATATATATATATATATATATATATATATATATATATATATATACATATTACATTATGAGTTGGCAACATTATAAATTTTGGATTAAACCCTTGAATGATGAAATGTTATTTGCATATGAATAAATCAAGGAACAAGTTTAAATATTTTATACAATCTTGCGAACATACGCTCAACATCATACACACTATTTATTTCTCTTGAAAGCACGAGGTTAGTGATGAATTGTAAGAAAATACGAAAAAAAAAATGAGTTGCGGTTTAATGGTTTTTGTAATGTTATCAACTTTCATGAAGTGATTATAAAGAGCATTGATACCATATCTAGGATATCTCAAATTATGAAAAATTAAGTAATTTAATAATTAATATAATTTCAAAAAATAATATAAAACAATTTTTGTAAACAAAACAACATGTAAGTATGTAAGTTGATGATATTAGTAAAAATATTCAATTAAATAGGCTAGGAAAATTGTATAGTTCATTCAAACTTTGCTTATATAAATCCTCCCTCTTGGGAGACATATTCATCCACTCTGTCATCTAACCCTATCTTACTTCCTGATTTTCCCGGTCAAAAATTAAATCTGTTGTTTTGTTTCAGTTTTATTAATTTATTGAGGCTCTCCCTCACTGTATTGGGGTCAGCTCCTAGCTCGCTTGGAGTCAGAGATCCTATCAGATGAAATCCAGATACAAATTATATTCCAGGATACAGGACTGATGTGCCACCAACTAAAGTGTTGGGGTTCTCGGACGGGACTTTCGAGTGCCTCAGTCTATATCATGATACGTACCGTATTTGTAAGGTTCAGACTGCATAAAAGATCTCCATAGTCAAAATTATTAGTGAAATAAATAAAAATAATAAAATAATTGGACAAGCAATTGGTGTGACTAGGTGTGGAAAGATAGAAAATAATATAATAATAATAATGGTAAATAATGTATATATATATATATATATATATATATATATATATAAAATTGTAACCTCTGTCTGTACATTGACTTTTTTCGCGAAATTTCACGATAACTTTTCGTTTCACATGTCATAGACACCATAACTACATTATGTTTCTTTCGTGTCTGTTTGTTTGTTACCTTTTCACGCATAAACAGCTGAACCGAATTTTATGAAACTTGGTATGTATATTACTACTAGCTCAACTTAGACTTTAGGCTATATTAATATTCTCTAAGACGAACAGGAGTGGGGGTTATAAAGGAGGCTTGAAATTTAAAATAGCGATATTTCGTTTCCTATTGCTTTTTCAGCAAATATGCACATAACAAAAGTTGTTTATTTTGTAATTTAGAGTAACTTTTGTTATATGTACTTTTGCCGTATACGGAACTATAAAAGAGTTATACCCTAAAAACTATAGCGGGAGTCCACAATTTTATTTGGCACAAAAGACTCAACCGAACTAAACCAAACTCGCTATGTGAATTAATACTAACGATTTCCTTATAATAAGCCATACTAACATTTCTAGGGACTGGCAGGAGTGGGGGTTATAGGGGAGGCCTGAAATTTAAAATAGCGATATATCGTTTCCTATTGCTTTATCAGCAAATATGGACATAACAAAAGTTGTTTATTTTGTTATTTAGAGTAACTTTTGTTATATGCACTTTTGCCGTATGCGGAAGCATAAATGAGTTATACGCTATCAACTAAAGCGGGAATCCACAATTTTATTTGGCACTAAAGACTCAACCGAATTAAACCAAACTCGGTATGTGAATTAGAACTAACGGCTTCATTATAATAAGCTATACTAACATTTCTAGGGACGGGCAGGAGTGGGGGTTATAAGGAAGGCCTGAAATTAATAATAGTGATATTTCGTTTCCTATTGCATTTTCGGCAAATATGCACATAACAAAAGTTGTTTATTTTGTTATTTAGAGAAACTTTTTTTTATTTACACTATCATCGTAAACCGAAGTATAAAGGCGTTATACGCTAAAAATTATAGCGGGAGTCAACAATTTTATTTGGCACAAAAGACTCAACCGAACTTAATAAAAAACTCAGTATGTGTATTAGCACTAACGCCTTCCTTATAATAAGCCATACTAACATTTCTAGGGACGGGCAGGAGTGGGGGTTATAAGGGAGGCCTGAAATTAATAATAATGATTTCCTATTGGGGTTTCGGCAAATATGCACATAACAAAAGTTGTTTATTTTGTTATTTAGAGAAATTTGCTCAACACTTCTTTTCAATATGAACTACCAGGTACCTCACCTGAAAAAATTAATTCAAATGTATGTCAATATTTTCTCCTTAATAATTCAAATCTATGCATAATGCACAGGAGACTGGAAATATGACAATATGCAGGACAGTGAAGTCTTACATAAAAAAATAATTTTATTATTAACAAATGCCAACAACGGGTATTAACCCTAAACACTGGAACGGGTAAATGTCAAAATATTGTGCAAAGTAAAGCCTTGCCAAAAATATACCATCACCATTCAGCCTCAAATGAATTCCCGAGCGAAGCCGGGTATCTGAGCTAGTATATATATATATATATATATATATATATATATATATATATATTCATAAAAGTACTATCGGTTTAAACTCAATCAGCTGATCCCGTGCCACCATGTTTGAAATCACTACCTCTTCGTCGATTTCGCTTTGTATTTGACCAACCGTCGAGTAAGTTAGATCCATTCACTTATGTAATAATTAATTTTATTGTTTCATTCACTTAGGTAGTATTGTGTAATTTTACTATTACAACGATTTTATGTCTGTAACAGTTTCATGTAAGTTTTAATCATTTTTTTTAGTTTTTTTATTACTTTTGAAAAAACATTTAGCCCCTGAAGATATGCCAGAGAAGAAGCTATTTCTTTTTATCTTAATATTTCCTTGACAGTCATTTGAAAAGTTAAAATCATCCAGAACATTATACATAATGTAGCAAAATAATATGTACAACAAATTATTAGAGTCTAAAAAATGGATGGATCACCTCTTTGGCAAATAAATTCCCAGGGATGTCCTCAGTATTGATGTAAACCGTGGGTCTTACATTAACTACTCCTACTAATTGATTATTAATACATTAAAAAATTTAATAGGAGATTTATGTTATTTCTAGGTCATATCGTAAGAAGTGGAATGCTGTATAACACAGCATTATGTTTGAGCTAGATTAACTTTATCGTTATAAGCTTTCGTTCTTTGATGTCCCAAGTCTTTTGTGATATTCTTAGTCAATCTCAAAGAGGAAAGTGAACTCTAAAAAGGAACACAGTACCTCCAAGATCATTAAAATAGAAAACCTCTTTCAACCTTTCCTCTATTTTAATCTTCTAAAGGCAAATTTGTATATACAAATCACTTCATTTAGCTCTATTTAAATATCTTCACAAAAATATGTAAAATTAAATATATCAATACGCCAGTAAACATCAACACTTTCAGTAGATTTTATAATATTTATTGAGGTAGCCACATGGAGCAATTCTCCAAAACTTCTTTCAAAATGCCATCACCTCCTCGTCATCATAGTATGCCTGTTGAAAATGAAAATTCATTTCCTGAAATAACGCGGTAAAAAATAGGCCAAAAGAGAGAAAGAAGACAATCAGTCCTTAGATACACACACACATATGCGTGTGTGTTTGTGTGTGTGTGTTTATATATTTATATATATATATATATATATATATATATATATATATATATATATTGAAAGAAAGAGCTATCAAATTTTAGAATCAAACTGATGTTGTTTTTAACGCTCATTTGCTACGATTCCAAAAGTCAATATGATGTTGTCCTTATTAGGCTTCGTTATTATAAGTGGGCTCGAAAAATATTATATAAAAACAATATTATTGCAAATTAATGTTCTATGCATTTTTTTTTGTTGGAATAACACAGACAAATTAATATTTGATTTAAGCGACATCGCCTCTATCCGAAAACTAATCAGATATTTTGAATTTTGCCCCACCCCCACGCTCTAAACCCCTCTATTACGGTTTCAGCCAAAAATTAATAGAGTAATTTATTAATTAAGAATTAAACAGTTAAATGTCGAGTATGGTGTAGAAGAAATAAACATTTTCGAGTTAAGAACGTAAAATCTTTATTGATAGCGCCATCATAACGAACTTGCATATATCTCGCATAATAAAGGTCTTTTGAAAGCCATATTTAGTATTTAAGCTTCGAACAAAGTTGTTCGTGGTATTACAGGGTATTGCTATTCTGACAAAAATAAGAATGGGGATTTCTTGAAGGCTAAAAACTAAAAAATGGAAGAATCCCAGTAAATATTCATTATAGTCAAAAAATGTATACAACAACATTTATAGGTAATTTAATTTGTAATAGGATTGTTTATGTATTTTTTTCGATCCAACTTAAAATAACGGCGATACTTCAAATTTTCTAAATCTACCCTTCCAACACCCACCCCTCCCACTGGTCTGATTTCTGTCATTAAAGAACTTGATCTTTATTTTCACATGAAAGGATTAAATATCGAGTTTGGCGCGATCAAACAAAAATTGCCACCGGAAGAGCGTTAACACACACAAACACACATATAATATACTCGTCTTCACCTTCGTAGGATCGATGGACATTTGAGGAAATTTTTTTGAAAACCGCGTCATTAGTACGACCTCAATAGCTCAGGCAAAATCTACTAATATAGCATAGATAGTGGCTGTAAACACCACTCCTGCGTGACGGACTTGATATTTTGTGTTTCATCCCTCTTCTTCATCCTCAGTGATAAGCTAGTCATATCCATAAATGCCCGTCTTTCTTGGCTCTGATCATCGGGATGCTCATCACTTAGTCTTTTCAAACCTATTTGGCAGTTTTTCTCCCACGTTTATTATGAACCACACTAGATCAATGATTACGTTCATCTAATTTAATTAGTGTGATTAAAGTTTAATAAGCATTGCCATATTTCAGAAACCTTTATCTTCTTCATCTTCTTCGAACGATTGACCTGCTTAATGAATAAACTTATCAGAGCAAGATTTTCGAAGAAATATTGAAGTCATATATTCACAGACACTGGCCTACTGTCGACGAATATGTGACTACTTTACCATTGGTTACCTATAGTTTACTCGAATTTATTTAGTGACGGAATTCATTAAATAAAATCCTTAGTCTCACCCTGACTTGAAAAGGTTGATGACATGTAGGACAACCCGTCCCAATTAGCCGTAGTTACAAATATTGGATGTTAATAAATAACTTAATTTAATTTATTAGCGCCCTCTTTTTGCTGCTATGGCTAATTGGGACGGGTTATCTAAAGGTACCACCCTTTTCTAGCAAGGATGGGAATGACTAAATTATAGTTCTTTATTAACGTCCACTTTATTTTGTTACAATTTATCCTGACGAGTTAACTACATGAAACCGCCCATTATCACAGTAAGACAGCGTTGCCATTGTGACTATTGTACGTGATTTCGACTATGAAATCAATTTCTTTTGTTGTTGTTTTTTTTAAATAAAAAAAAAATAAAAAGTGAGGTATTCAAAGCTTAGTTTACCCCAGTGAGTTTCTAAAACACTTGTGGGCTCAAGTTAGCCATTTAAAACGTAGAACTTAATCTCACATGAAAAACCTAGGGTGGCGAGTTCGATTCCCCCCAGGGCAATAGGAATTTATTTAGTGACAGACTCATTAAATAAAATCCCTAGTCCCACTTTGGATAGAAAAGGGCTGTAACTTGTAGATTAGCCATAGTAGCTAAAAGAGGACGTTAATAACTATTATTAATAATAAATCTTATTAATAAGGTAAGAATAGAGTCGTTGGTTTGATTTCCACATGGGCAACAGGAGCTTATTTATAGCTAGTCCAACCAGAACTAGAAAAAAGTGGTAAATTTGGAAATAATCCTTCCTATCTACACAAATAAAACTCAAAGGTTTTTATTATTTTCTATTTAAACACGGCGAGGGCAGTTTTTTTTCTCATTTCAGAACATTCTAAAAATAATGGCTTCAAAATTGGAAAGATTATCTGTCTGTCCTGTAATTCGTTACTCAAACACTCAAAAACCACTAGGAGGAATTCACACATATACTTATTGAAGGAATGAATTTTGCCACGATATGCTACATTATGGCTTTCTACTTATCGTAGGAATGAGGGCTTACTCGGATTACCTTAATAAATGTCGACCATTTTTATTTCAATCAGATATAGCGTGTAAAACAGTAATCTAATTACTTCGACTTTATCTCATTCTGGATGTGGGAGGAAGTCAAATGCTATACTGATACAATCGTTATTTTTTGACTGGGAACTAAATTATTGTGGACTGATGAAATGTAAGCTCGTCAATATTCGTCCAATAGCCACATTCCATTCCTCACGCATAAAGCAATGTCACGAAAACAAAGGGATTACTCAGAGCTTAGTTAAACAAATATTTGCATTTCTGCGGAAAGCATTATGAACTAGTCCAATTGCCTCATTTTACTTCAAACTGAACGCCTTTACAATTATTCATCATGTTACTGGACATTTCTCTTACGTGATGAAAATAAAGAGATGATTTCTTCATAATTTAATTCAACCTTTATATTTACATGTTAAAATATTTCCATTGGTGCTCGTCAACAATGACTATTTTAGTAATGAATGAAATGAACGTTAATAAATAACTAAATACGGGCTTGGCTAAACATATTTTATATCTCAGGTTTGTAGGCTATATAATATATATATAAATGTGTCTGAAAAATTATTTTTTGGAGTATAATTTAAGGATTCCTTCGCTATATTCAAAAAGAATTATTTGCTTTGAGCTTGGCACCATGCGAATGGATTTGGCCACTAAATCCTAAATCATCACAACTAACAATAATTTATTTAGTCTGTAAAACACGAGCGAAATAGGAAAGAAGAGATGATTTATTTTTAGGAAGAGATCTGCTTGTAAATATATATACGTGTCACTTCTTTTTTCTATCTTAAATCTTGACGACCGTATTTGTTAGTTAAAGTTCTTATAGATTTTTAACCATATAAAATAAAAGGTTGGCAGCATGCTGCTAGATTCCGTTTCTAAAAAGTGTTCCTAAACTTAAACTTTAGTTTTTAGCGTTCATAACTAACGTGTTCATTAATTAATATTAATTTAATGGACTTCAAGAACTAAATAATTAATATATTTTTGATGATATGAGTAGCCTTTACTTAATTGTCATTTACCTCTGGGGAAGAAATATAATTATGACATGATCTTATAAACCGATTACTTTAATTTTCTATGAAGTAATTTTTTTTTTCAATAAATAAACATTTTTTTCATACAAATTAGAACATACGGTGCATTTTATATTTATTAACAAAAATACAGAGAACTGTAGTGAAGGCAATAATATGAAGATATTAGCTTTCGGTACTGACTGCTGACCACTAAGATCTTTAGGATGATAATTCAATTTGATTGCGGTTCGTACCCTCCTTCTAACTTAAGCATGCTCTAGATTCTTGTTCACAAAGCCTAACACTCTACCAACTGTCAATTAAATGTAAGTTTCCAACTTTGCCAAACAATAAAAGATTATTCTAGAATTAGGGATATACATAGGTCATGTGGAAGTATATTGTAGCTGCTTGTGCAAAAAGCGTATAACTAAGGGAAAATAATGAACTATGGGAGGAAAAAGTACATGAGACTATAAAGAAATTCCAGAAAGGTAAAATATGAGATTTTGGATAGTCCAATTATTCATAATTTTATTATAATTTAAAATATAATTTTTATTTTTACCATTATGTAGGATAATTATTTGTAAGTGGCAATCAAATAGTTTCCTTGTTACATGATTTATATAAAACCAATCGAGAGTTTTTCGAGTTAGGAACCACCTGCCTCCCCCACCACCGTCCACCCTGTTACGGCCGTTTTAGGCAAGCTACCATCATTCGACCATCCGTTGCAAGAATAAGAAGTCAGCTTATCGCTGTTTCCTTAGTGCCTTAATGTACGCCCGATTCTGATTCTTCATTATTTACTGTGTTAATGCTTGTATCTTCTCTCTCGTTCTGTGGGAATCCGCTGCCCTTGGCGACGCACATTGTTTTTTTCTCAGGTGCAATATCCACGAAATTCAGAACATATTTATCTCTCATTTCGTTTAGATCCTGTTCTCACCCTTCAGTGCAGCCTCCCTTCAGGGTAAATGCTCTAGAGGTAAGAGTGATTAATTAGAATATGTTTTATCTTTACTTAAGTATGCTACTATGAGATGGTACCGAAGGGCAATGAAATTGAAGTTCATATTAACCTAGTACGGACGCGTCTTCGGAACATACGTGCATTGGCCTGTTTGTGTACATATAAATAAATAAAAAATACATGAGCGCGCGCACCTAAACTCACCAATGCACACGCGTTTTTATACGTAGACTGCTTACAAACTCTATAAACTTCATAATTGTTATAATACCATTTAAAGAAATTTAAAAATACTAACGTAAACTTACAGAATAAAAAGAAAATTGAAAGTGGGGCTGCAGAACGGAGTCCCGCACGCCTGATAAAACGAAAATTTGAACTAAGTGTATGGGTAAGAGTTAAAAATGGAATAATATTGTAAGTGATGCAATTCCTTCAATGTCGCGATTTTAATGTACTTCACATATATATCGTAACTGGGGAAACCCTCTTGATAACAAGCCTATGGTTAAAACTAGTAGAGGATAAGTAAGAATAAAAATACATTTAATAAAGCAGTGGTAGTAGATTATTTTTGACCCAGTTGGTTGTTTGTGTGTCGTTAAAGAAGTGGGTCATATCTCCTTAGCAGAAAATGTATTCACACACACACACACACACACACACACACACACACACACACACACACACATGTGCACATATTCCTCGTAAAAGCTTTGAGTGAGTGAGCTTTTACTGATAAGAGAGCAAACATATTGATCAGCTTGAGCGATGGAATAATCCTGCTCTGATAACAACGAATTTCAAGTAGATAACACTTTAAACGAAGTATAAAACTGGAAATATTAAACATGGAATATCAGATGAAATAATATATATATATATATATATATATATATATATATATATAAGGTTATTACTATCACTTTACTTGTTTTTAAGGCGTTAAAATTTTGCATAACAATGTGTAGTGCTGTTCAAGGTGGTTTTTTTTTTCAAATTTGAGAACTGCAGGCAAATTGAGACCAAAAATAATGTATATTTCATTTTTCATTTTCATTGCCACCTCAAATTATAAATTGAATGAAATTAAATTTCAATTTAACATTTAACACATAATAGGATTCGCAAGACATTTGTTATTGGTTTCCATAAATAAAACTTGTAAAAATATATAAATACATTAAGCTTAATTTTGCAATATATTCTCACCTAAGACACACTAACATTAAGCTATGGATATAAAAAAATTGTATTGATCTCATATTAGAATATTTGCTAGACTTTTGTCAGTTCATTAATTATTACAACAGTTTCGTTAGTATATGGAATACTGTAATTACATAAAATGAATTTTTGTATTGAAATGTATGAATTTGATTGAAGTTAATCAATATAGTTTATTTTTCATCTTAATATACCTGGTTGTGTTTATCTTCCTTAAGAAAAACTGAGAGCTTGATGGTCCTATTCAATTAGGATAGTACTCGTTTCCTTTTTGAAGTAACTTCAACCAGGGAACAATAGTTAAGGAGATCAATCAATAGTCTGAAATAATATATAAAAGTTCGACTCGAAACAATTTATATAACTAATCTGATTGCAAATTTTTCAGAAAACAGTATTTACCATTCGTCGAACAGCCAGCTGATAATTCACAACTTCATAAGTCTAGTGCAACTAGAGAAGTATATATAATCATTTTTAAATATTTAAGAAATAGTTTCAAACTTCACGAATCTTTTATGAGTTAACATTGTCAAATTTCTCTTCTTCTCTTAATTGTTTTTTTTTTATTTAGTACTGTTATACCTATGTATTAGTAAGAACAGGAACCAAGATAATGATAAGTTTAATAAAAATATTATGTTGAAAATATGTTTTAATATTAGGTAAGATAATAAAATATAATGACACTCATTAGATTTTTCTAGAATTGTTAATGTAAACACTAGTCAGTTATATTCAATTCTAGTTTGTAAAAATATGTATATATAAGTGTGTGTGTGTGTGTGTGTGTGTGTGTGTGAGTGTGTATAAGCTACTAAAATAGAAAACTAACTTCATTATATAAGGCCTACTCACTGCTATAACAAAAATCCTTATAAGCAATAAATAAAATAATAATAATAATAAAATAATCTGATTGCAAATTTAATTTTCTATAAACATTGTTCTATTGCCTTTTTCTCTATGTTGAATATTTACCGCAATATTTGTAAAAAATTTTCAGCCTTCAGTGAATTCCCAATTATAGACATTGCACATGAATAATAAGGATATATGTCATGAAACTTGCATATACAATGCATGATGATTTCATCAATTTAGATTTTACGTTCTTAATTCAAAAATGTATATTTTATCCCAACCATATTTGATAGTTAACAGCTCCATTGAACACTAATAAACCTCTACTTCTACTCATTGAGTTTTAACTTAAAAAGTACATGGCAAGATCAGTGTTGTGTCATAATAGCATATGGGAATTCTGCTTAGTATATCCTCATCCTAATTAATTGGTTCCGCTTCCGTCCACCATCTTAGGGGAAATCAGTAGAGGTTGGGTTGTTGATTGCAGTTCAACAAGTTCGTCACGCAGGGGCTGCGTAAACTAAGCAGATTTCCCACGTGAAGTTTTACAATAGAGAAATTTCACGAGAGCCGAGCCAGTCAAAGAAACGGCCGAACTAGCTTTTGGCGGGAAAGTAACTCTCGTCCGTTAGGCTCCGAGATTAAATTAAAAACAATTCAATCTCAAAAAACAATAAGAACACAAAAGATGGACTTACCGTTAATGATAGAAGCGCTCTGAACACGTATTACACCAACACTAAATAGTACCACAGAATATCTTTTATTTGTAAGACTTAATACTGCTGTGAATATTAAGTAAACAAATAAAGGGCAAGTCAAATGGTAAGAACTTTCCTGATAGCAAAGAGTCTGAGTTTTAAACAATCAGGTTAGCCAGCTTTTACCGGAAATAAAAGCAATTACGGAAATATATTTGAATATAAGTTATAAATTTTATTCATATAACTATTTATTATATCAAGTACTGTAATTAATAATAGACCAGAATAATTTTAATCACAACCATTCCAAATTTAGGAATCCGGGAAGAAAATAGAAAGGGGGGGGGGCAAATTACGATTCAGACGGTTATGAGATTTTCACATGATTAAGAAACAAGCAGGTTAGCCAGCGAAGGTTTACAATAGATAAATATACATACAGGTAACACTTCCGTGAATATTATTGAATAATTACAAACGGCAATGAGAAACCTTTCAGTGAATTAACAATATAAGTCAATAGTCCCTACAACGTAATACGGCTTGTAAACAAACAGGTTAGCCAACCTTGTAGCGCAATATCGATAGATAGACCGGAAAAACAAACAATTAAAGAAATATATCTGAATATAAAATATTAATTTTATTGGAAACTATTTATTATAGTTAGTGGAGTAATTTGAAATGAATCAAAATAATTTCTATCTCAATTACTCCGATTTTTGTAGTCCAAGAAAAAAAGGGGGGGGGGGTCAACAGAACGTATTTGTTTGTACCTCGTAAAATAAAGCTTTCTTGAAAACAATATTTTGTATTTAACCTAATAATGAGGTGGTTCATTAGATATCAGCTTATTATTAATATGCCCCTAGTAGGAGTAGGGGTTTACTGAAAGCGGAACTCATTACAAAAAATATGTACAAATATCTCGGTTATTACTCATTATACGGAAAATATGTATAGAACAATATTTATAGTAAATGTAATTTGCAATAAGATTGTTTTGTACAATTTTTCGATCCGACGTATAGTAACGGAGATATTTCGAATTTTCGAAAATCCTCTCCTTTAAAACCCCCCTCCCACTGGTCCGATTTCAGCCGTTAACGAACTTGATCTTTCTTTTTACATAAAACGACTAAATTTCGAGTTTCGTAACGATCAAACAAAAATTGCGACCACTAGAGCGGTAACAGACATATATATATACAGTTTTGAACGGACCTCATTTTCGTCATCTACTAAATAGGATCGATGGACATTTGAAGAAAAATGTCGAAAATTCCGTCATGAGTACAACCTCAATAGCTGATTTCCCAGGGAAATCTGCTAAAAGACGTTGTAGAAAATATTAATAGAATTAACGAAATTTAGCCTACAAACAATTACTGAATGTATGGTTAATAATGATCTCCTTAGTATATGATCAACATTTTTCACCATTCATGTATAAATAAAGCAAGAGTTACTACCAAACTAGTAAGCGTTAAAGTTAGCTTTCCTCTCCCATTGCAATTAAAGAAGAAATTTTCTTGCTGCAATTTTAATATACCTGCCATTAGAAAATAAATTTACTCAACTTGAAAATGTTTGACAGTAGCAAGAAAAAAAAACGGTAATTTGTCATGGGGGAAGAGGGATTGAAAGAGAGAGTTTTTAGGGTTAGGGGAGGGTGGCGCGATCACTCAACGTCAGCTGGAATTAAAGCTGCAAATCTTTGAATTAGTTATTCCCTCATTACCGTCTTTTAATATTAATAAGTCTTTGGGATTTAATTAACTAATTATTTAAGGCGAATGTGTTTACCAACCGCAGTGAACAGTTCATGATTAAACTTGACTGATTTAAAAACAAGTAATGGAATTTCTTGACACAAAAAAAAATATCTATAATAGTATTCTTTTATATCAACTGAACAGCATTTTTTTGTAAATGGTGCTGCACCAGCCCTATGTCTGAGAACTTCACTCCCAGAGTAAAGAAGAGTGTGCAGAAGTGCAATCTACTCTTATCACAAAAAATGAGATAATTTTAAATCTGATGACTTCCAATTTTAAAATCATTCCAGAAAAATAAATTCCAAGAGCAAATAAACATACATGGGCATAAATATTATGAAATCATTAAAATTTCTTTACTTTCCACTTTTGAATTTAAAAACTACAAGCTGCTACTTTAATTTTGGATTACGCACACGCAGAATGAGTTTAGAATAAGAAGAATGTCCTGGGCAGAAAAAACTAAAGAAAAATGTTGAAACTACCTTTCAGCTTAGCACAATATCGGCAATTCCTTCTTTTGAGGTAGTCCCAATAGTTTTGCCCAAAGGTGAAATTCAGAGGTTAAATTCAATTTGAAATATCAAGCAAAATTTATAATAATCAATTTTATCAGATTTCCTTAATAGGAATCTGAATTTGAGGTTGTACTCACGGCTATATATATATATATATATATATATATATATATATATATATATATATATATATATATATATATTGTAAAGATCAAGTTCTTCGATGGCTTAGATCGGACAGAGGGGAGAGGGGTTTAAAGGGGTAAATTAAAAATTCACAATCTCCGAAATTATGAGTTAGAATGAAAAATTGGGTGTATCCAATATTGTTTCGGATTCAATTTTCTATATATTTCAATTTTTATGATATAGTACCCCCCCCCCTGAATTTTAGCCATCGCACGTTAACAATGCACAAAAGTACATGTAACGTCTTAATTTAAGCTTAATACCAAATATTGAAACTCATTTATTAAGCATGTAATTGGATCATTCTAGTATTCTTCTTTTAGTATATCCCCACTTCTACTCATCGAAATGTAACAAAGAAATACAGAATATATAGAGAGGTGAGATCACCAGTGTGTCATCCACTGAGTGGGAAATCTGCTTAGCCTACACAGCCCCTTTGCGATGGACTTTTATGTCTGACCATATAAAATAAATTATAATTAAATTCTGCTTTTGATACCCGAGAATATTTAGTCTTCCTACCTAATAAGATAGGAGAAAGGCGAATACTATTATTATTTATTTGAGATGCCGTAATAATGGCGATTCATCTTTTAACATGTTTGAATATAATTTTATAAAATTAAATAAATATTGAAATTTTTCGAAAATCGCGCCATGAGTACGACCGAACGACGAAATGTTTACAAAGCTGAATTTTAGAAATGTACAAAATAAATAGAATGGACAAAACTATATATAAATTGTTAGTATATGTAGGAGCAAACTACACTGTAAATTGTTAGTATATGTGTAGCATAAGGAATAAAAATAAGACAAAAAAAAAAGAAAAAATACAAATAGTTAAACTAAGCAGATGTCCCACGTACAGTTTTTGCAATATAGAACTTTTATAATAATAATAGTACCTCGTAAAATAAAGCTTTCTTGAAAACAATATTTTGTATTTAACCTAATAATGAGGTGCAGATATCAGCTTATTATTAATATGCCCCTACTAGGAGTAGGGGTTTACTCCCGAACATAGCCGAACTCATTCACAAAAAATATGCAAATATCTCGGTTAATATTAAAGATAGAGAATAAATGTATAGAATAATATTTATAGTAAATTTAATTAGCAAAATGATTGGATCTATACAGTTTTTCGATCGGACGTATGGTAACGGAGATATTTCGAATTTTCGAAAATACCCCCTCTAAACCCTCCCCCCCCCCATCCCACTGGTCCGATTTCAGCCATTAACGAACTTGATCTTCCTTTTTACATAAAACGATTAATTTCCGAGTTTGGTAACGATCAAACAAAAATTCCGACCGCTAGAGCGGTAACAGACATATATATATATACAGTTTTGAACGGACCTCATTTTCGTCATCTATTGGGTAGGATTAATGGACATTTGAAGAAAAATTTCGAAATTTCCGTCATGAGTACAACCTCAATAGCTGATTTCCCAGGGAAATCTGCTAAAAGACGTTGTAGAAAATATTAATAGAATTAACGAAATTTAGCCTACAAACAATTACTGAATGTATGGTTAATAATGATCTCCTTAGTATATGATCAACATTTTTCACCATTCATGTATTAAATTTAAAGCAAGAGTTACTACCAAACTAGTAAGCGTTAAAGTTAGCTTTTTCCTCTCCCATTGCAATTAAAGAAGAAATTTTCTTGCTGCAATTTTAATATACCTGCCATTAGAAAATAAATTTACTCAACTTGAAAATGTTTGACAGTAGCAAGAAAAAAAAACGGTAATTTGTCCTGGGGGAAGAGGGATTGAAAGAGAGAGTTTTTAGGGTTAGGGGAGGGTGGCGCGATCACTCAACGTCAGCTGGAATTAAAGCTGCAAATCTTTGAATTAGTTATTCCCTCATTACCGTCTTTTAATATTAATTAGTCTTTGGGATTTAATTAACTAATTATTTAAGGCGAATGTGTTTACCAACCGCAGTGAACAGTTCATGATTAAACTTGACTGATTTAAAAACAAGTAATGGAATTTCTTGACACAAAAAAAAATATCTATAATAGTATTCTTTTATATCAACTGAACAGCATTTTTTTGTAAATGGTGCTGCACCAGCCCTATGTCTGAGAACTTCACTCCCAGAGTAAAGAAGAGTGTGCAGAAGTGCAATCTACTCTTATCACAAAAAATGAGATAATTTTAAATCTGATGGCTTCCAATTTTAAAATCATTCCAGAAAAATAAATTCCAAGAGCTCAAATAAACATACATGGGCATAAATATTATGAAATCATTAAAATTTCTTTACTTTCCACTTTTGAATTTAAAAACTACAAGCTGCTACTTTAATTTTGGATTACGCACACGCAGAATGAGTTTAGAATAAGAAGAATGTCCTGGGCAGAAAAAACTAAAGAAAAATGTTGAAACTACCTTTCAGCTTAGCACAATATCGGCAATTCCTTCTTTTGAGGTAGTCCCAATTGTTTTGCCCAAAGGTTAAATTCAGAGGTTAAATTCAATTTGAAATATCAAGCAAAATTTATAATAATCAATTTTATCAGATTTCCTTAATAGGAATCTGAATTTGAGGTTGTACTCACGGCCTAAAATTTGCCTTAAATGCCCATCGATCCTGTCTAAGAGAAGACAAAAATGAGGCTATTATATATATATATATATATATATATATATATATATATATATATATATATATATATATATATATATATATACATATATATATATATATATATAATATATATTATATATATATATATATATTATATTGTATAGATCAAGTTCTTCGATGGCTTAGATCGGACAGAGGGGAGAGGGGTTTAAAGGGGTAAATTAAAAATTCACAATCTCCGAAATTATGAGTTAGAATGAAAAATTGGGTGTATCCAATATTGTTTCGGATTCAATTTTCTATATATTTCATGTACACTTTTTCTCTATGGAATATTAACTGAGGTATTTACAGTTTTATTTTTATGATTTCAGATTACTTTTAGCCATCGCACGTTAACAATGCACAAAAGTACATGTAACGTCTTAATTTAAGCTTAATACCAAATATTGAAACTCATTTATTAAGCATGTAATTGGATCATTCTAGTATTCTTCTTTTAGTATATCCCCACTTCTACTCATCGAAATGTAACAAAGAAATACAGAATATATAGAGAGGTGAGATCACCAGTTTGTCATCCACTGAGTGGGAAATCTGCTTAGCCTACGCAGCCCCTGTGCGATGGACTTTTATGTCTGACCATATAAAATAAATCATAATTAAATTCTGCTTTTGATACCCGAGAATATTTAGTCTTCCTACCTAATAAGATAGGAGAAAGGCGAATACTATTATTATTTATTTGAGATGCCGTAATAATGGCGATTCATCTTTTAACATGTTTGAATATAATTTTATAAAATTAAATAAATATTGACATTTTTCGAAAATCGCGCCATGAGTACGACCGAACGACAAAATTTTTACAAAGCTGAATTTTAGAAATGTACAAAATAAATAGAATGGACAAAACTATATATAAATTGTTAGTATATGTAGGAGCAAACTACACTGTAAATTGTTAGTATATGTGTAGCATAAGGAATAAAAATAAGACAAAAAAAACTTAAAGAAAAAATACAAATAGTTAAACTGGAAGCAGGCAAAACTTATATTCCACGTACAGTTTTTGCTATATATAACTTTCATAATAGTAAATAATAGCTTTTATATTTCATCAAATAATCCATTATTTTTTAAATACTTAAAAATTAAGAAAGGCGAAAAGGACTCTTGACAAATTACATGCACTAATATCAACTGTCAAAAATAAAATCAAAAACCACAATGAATGATTGTGAAAGCTAAATGATTAGCTGCAAAGCTACCTATTTGCGAGAGCAAAATTTTATTACTAACAATTATCTATTGACTCAACTATTGCATCCCGATTGCCTTCAGAGATCCGAAATAAATTGGAAAGTGCATTTGATCAAATGTGATTCATGTGAAGGGTATACAGAAGATAAATTGACAATGAAAACAGTACTACAATCAATAGAGACTTCTATCAGTACCGCAGAATGAAGAGCTAGAAGACTGTTATTGTGCCCGGTTGTTTGACAAGCAAATAGATATGAAAATTTCTGCAGCTTGGCTAACTTCCTGACACCTATTTTCAGAAATAGCCCGAGCCAAGTTACTGTAAGTCGATTCTACATACGACAGTATTAAAATTTCTATTATATATTATCCTTATAAATTTTTTTATAATGTATATGTATATACAGATTTACTTGAACCGACCACATTTATATTAATCTCTGTGGTAGGATCAATGTAATTTTAAGGACGTATTTGGGCATTCAATAACCTATCAACCAATAAGCAAGACTAAATAAAAATCTGCTTTAAGCACCCCTTATTAAGAAAAAATAGTATTTATTTAATTTTTGATGGTTTCCCTTAACGTAAGTTTTACATTCATTATGTGTCCCCAAATGTGTGCGTGTGGCCGTAATTTTTATTTTATTGTATTAAACTCTATTTTGAAATCGGAGGAGCACGGTTTTAGACGAGGAGTAAATTGAAAAGTTTTAAGTACCATTGTTGTTATTCATCCTATTGAAAATCGGTTTATAAATAGTACAACTAGTGGAGAGAAGTAAAATCTAAGGCTGCCTGGCAAACTATGACTGGAACTTAAGAGTCCCGCGAGCAAGCTATATTGCTAAAAATTATATCACCCTTATGATTTTAGCAGATTTCCCTTAAGGGAAATCAGCTATTGGGTCGTACTCATGACGCGAGTTTCGAAAAATTTCCTCAAATATCCATCGATCCTATCCAGGAGATGACGAAAATGAGGTCCGTTCAAAATTATATATATATATATATATATATATATATATATATATATATATATATATATATATATATATTTGTCTGTTAACGCTCTAGCGGTCGCAATTTTTGTTTGATCGTTACCAAACTCGGAATTTAATCGTTTTATGTAAAAAGGAAGATCAAGTTCGTTAATGGCTGAAATCGGACCAGTGGGAGGGGGGGGGTTTAGAGGGGAGGATTTTTGAAAATTCACAATATCTCCGTTATTATGCGTCAGATCTAAAATTTGTATAGAATCAATCTTATTGCAAATTAAATTTACTATAAATATTGTTTTATACATTTATTCTGTATCTTGGATATTAACCGAGATATTTGCATTTGTATTCTGTGTGTCGTCGGCAGGAGTCGGCTCATGTTCGGGAATTTCCGCCGAGAGCTCTGGCGGCCGTTTCCATAACTATTCGTCCCTCTTGAATAGGTTTAGAGATACCTTACTTCTGCAGGTGTTATTAGGCAGATTTCTCTATTGCAAAACTTCACGTGGGAAATCTGCTTAGTTTACGCAGCCCCTCCGTGACGGACTTTTTTAATATATGAATGGCAGAAGATAGAAATAAGGTTTATACTCAACAGATATTCGAGAGACTCCTGTCAGCCACTCTTAAAGGGGTCAGAAATAATGACCTTTCCACAATTTATTTGTAGCAAGCAATACTGTTTGTGAATTAAAACATGAACTCGTTTCACAGAAATACTATAACTTCTAATCACAAAACATGATACAAAAATATAGTCCAAACCCCAACATAAAATTTCTATAAAAGTCTATTATTTTCGTGAGTAAAACTCTGAAACGCACTTCATTTCTGAAGAATATTTTTATGTTTACTATCAAAAATATTCAATTATTAAATAAAAATACTAAATATTTGTCATAACACTCGGTAAAAAAATAACTTATGACAATAGTCTCTTTAAGGAGGGGATAAATTTCTAATCATTTTTAAAGAATGCCATCCTTTAATAAATCTAGACTAACGACTAAAACCAAAACATGTCGATACATTAAAAATGCAGGTTATACATTCAGAAGGGTATTAGGATTGTTAACGAAATTAATTTATTATTTAAAATTCTAAAATTGATAGATTTTATACAATGAATTCATGGAATTTGAGCTAACGTTATAAATTATTTATTATATATGTTTAAATTTTATTTAATAATATGTAAAGAAATTAATTGACATAATATTAGTACTTAATTACAGAAAACAAGAATACTTGACATTTCCACAATAAAGATGAATATCTTTCACTTAATTTCACGCATTTCAGTTCTCTTCAAGGATGTTATACCCAGAAAAGTATCTTAGTTAAGCCAGGACTGTAACTCAAAATTTTAGTTCTCATTATTATCAATAATCGAACATTTAACACCTTTTTATGGGAATCAATCTAGATTTAGCTAATATTTATCATTATTATTATTTCTGAATACATTTAAGTATAATTTAATATTGGAGTATTTCCTCTTGATACAACTCCTCACCTTCCTCTAATTGTAGTGTCTACAGGCTGCACCTTGTAACTGATCACGGGAACGGGTAATCTGATTTTCATTGAAACGAATAAGGGAATAAAAAGGACAAGCAGTGGTTTTCCGTTACCGTCTGCATCTCATCAACCCGCAATAAAAGCATCATCATTAAAATTCCCTTCACCCCATTAAGGGCACGAGTGGAGAAAATTCAACCCAGGGCCAGAGTTGTTAGATAGCTATCCCTCCGTAACCCGTAAACTGCATAAATAGACTAATGATAGTATGAGCATAGTACTTGGTAGTGTGAGCGTGCACACCACTACTTTAATCTGCCGTCAAGTCTTGCCCCACTGTCATGTAAGTGAGAATTTTGACAAGGACGGGGGGGGGGGATCTCCAAGTAATTGAAATGATATAATTGGATTTTTTTGACACTTTATTTCCCAAAACCTTTGTCTTATTAATTTCACTATAACTAAAATTCGATTAACTAAAATTAAGTTTTTCATTAGAAAATATTCATCTATTAACCAAGTTACTTTGTAGTTTTCTTTTTTCGGCTTCAGCCAGTAAATCTATGCTGCCTATAAGGATTTCCAAACACTAAATATCTTATTTCCAGTCATAAGCTATTACATCACTAAATATCTCATTTCCAGCTTCGTTTGTGATAACGTTATCTGTGACATGACAGCTACTGGGGAATCTGCATATTTTACACAGCAGTGCTATTAACAAAATTCTATATTCTATTTTCCGGAAACGTAAAAAGAAACTCTTTCGAATATTAATAATCAAAAAATAAATATTAAGCCTCTTCTGTATTGTAAATAAATAATTGTATTCTCCTAATATAAAAAGAATTCCCCTGTCGGGGTACATACCATTATGATACCGTTGCTGTGAAACAAAGTTTTTGTAATTCTGAAACAAAAAACAATTGTCTGCGAATGGTCATTAGCTGTTTAGTCGAATTTTAGAGTGGCTTAGAAAGGGGTTTGGGGCTCTAATTACTTACTGGTGATTAATTGAGTGGGCCTATACTGAGCCTCGTTAGGACTACCTCTTCCCATCTGTCATCCCTGTTGGGCGACTTTAAACTTGTACCTTAAGTTGTCTGCAATTTGTTTATTTCAAGAGATAAGCCAATCCATTTGCCCGCTTTAAAATAAGAAGAAATATTTACTTTGTTCCCTGAGCCTATTACAGTTTCTCATCTTAGCTCTACCTCAGCAGAATTAATCAATCAGTGAACCGCCTCTGGTCTAAATAACTTGTTTTAAACAATAGCTGTCACATAAATGTTTTAACATTAATTCTATTGGGAATTGTTGGTAAAGTACCAACATGAAATAAAAATGTGATACATTTTTTTTTCTTTTACAGAAGTCTCCTATAGGTACAAACAAGTTGCCATTCAATATGAGTGAGCTAAACTCAAAAAACGTCATCATTTTGATAAATTAAAAATCTGTTATTCTGAGGTCCGTTTTGATCTGGTAAAGTGCCTATAAACAATTTTAGCAGATTAAGGGAAATCAGCTATTAAGATTGTACTCATGACGGAATTTTCGAAATTTTTCTTCAAACGTCCATCGATCCTACCTAGTAGATGACGAAAATAAGGTCCGTTCAAAACTGTATATATATATATATATATATATATATATATATATATATATATATATATATTTGTCTGTTACCGCTCTAGTGGTCGCAATTTTTGTTTAATCGTTATCAAACTCGATATTTAGTCTTTTTTTGTAAAAAAAAAACATCAAGTTCGTTAACGGCTGAAATCGGACCAGTAGGAGTGGGGGGGGGGGGTTTAGAGGGGAGTATTTTCGAAAATTCGAAATATCTCCGTTACTATACGTTGGATCGAAAATTTGAACAGAATCAATCTTATTGCAAATTACATTTTCTATAAATATTGTTATATACATATTTTCTCTATCTTGAATATTAATCGAGATATTTGCATTTTTATTTTATCGAGAGTTACTTTCCTGCCAAAAACTAGTTCGGCCGTTTCCTTGCCTGGCTCGGCTCTCGTCAAATTTCTCTATTGTAAAACTTCACGTAGGAAATCTGCTTAGTTTAAGCTGCCCCTGCGTGACGGACTTTTTATAATATATTGTTGCGAAAACTATGTGCATGAAAAAATACATAAAGTTAATCACGTATTTACGAAGTATGAAGTGAGGCGTTTGGTTTCAAAACCAGGTACATCCATTTTCAAAAATATTTCAGGACTGATCAAAATAGATTTCATTTTTTAAAAAAGTCAGTTTAACACATTTTTTTCATTATCTGCCGGTATTGATTTTGGAAGGATCTAGATGGTTTTGGAACAAACGCGTCCAATACATCATTTCCGGCATTAAAAACTTTAAATTTAAATTAAAAAAAAAATGTTTTTGATAAAAACGGATGTACCTGGTTTTGAAACCAATCGCCTCAAGTAGAAGAAAGGAACCGCCCGAAAGTTGGTTCCTCTCCTGCCCCTCTTTTGATCACGCCACTATAAAAGCTGTCCAGCTCGGCCATCAGATTAGTTTGTTCTCAGTTCTCTTCAAGTGATTAACAGTGCGTTCAGTGCAGCTTTAATGAACAGTGCTTTTAGTTTATGTAAAGAACAGTGTAGTGGCGTGTTCTTTGTAGAAATCAGAGCAGAGCCGCGTTTTTGTGAACTTCGGTGATCGTGAGTTATTGTACTGTGCAATAAGAAGTGAAGTTATCAGTGCAAACTCCCAGTAATAATTAAGAATTATTTACCAAGTGCGTATAGTCAAATATAAAAGAACTCTAATAAACAACGTTTATTAGCAGATTTCCTTAAGGGAAATCTGCTATTGAGGTAGTACTCATGACGTGAGTTTCGAAAAATTTCTTCAAATGTCCATCGATCCTACCCAGGAGATGACGAAAATGAGGTCCGTTCATAATTATATATATATATATATATATATATATATATATATATATATATATATATATATATATTTGTCTGTTAACGCTCTAGTGGTCGCAATTTTTGTTTGATCGTTACCAAACTCGAAATTTAATCGTTTTATGTAAAAAGAAAAATCAAGTTCGTTAATGGCTGAAATCAGACCAGTGGCAGGGGGGGGGGTTTAGAAGGGGAGGTTTTTGATAATTCACAATATCTCCGTTATTATGCGTCGGATCGAAAGATTGTATAGAATGAATCTTATTGTAAATTAAATTTACTATAAATATTGTTCTATACATTTATTCTGTATCTTAAATATTAACCGAGATATTTACATTTGTATTTTTTGTGTGGTCGGCAGGACTCAGCTATGTTCCGGACTTTCCACCGAGAGCTCTGGCGGCCGTTTCCGTAACTATTGGTCCCTCGTGAATTGGTTTAGAGATCCCTTACTACTACAGTTGTTATTGGGCAGATTTCTCCACTGTAAAACTTCACGTGGGAAATCTGCTTAGTTTATGCAGCCCGGACTTTTTTATTTTTGTGATAAACCTGACAATATGTACGAAAATCCGTTCACATATTATTTTATGCATAAAATTTCATTTCTTCAATTTAATACATCAAATTTGAATATATATGGATTTTGTTGACTTTAATTTCACATGGTAAACCAAGAGTGGCGAGTTCGATTCCTGTCTGGGTAAAGGAATTTATTTAGTGACGGAATTCATTAAATAAACTCCTTAGTCGCACCCTGACTAGAAAAGGGTGGTAACCTGTAGACCCCGTCCCAATCAGCCTTAGTTGCAAAAAGAGGACGTCAATAAATAATATAAAATGTCATTTTATCAATTTTGAGTGTATAATTTCTCATTTAAATTAATTACTACATTTTGTTTGTATATTATGTTTATAGGCCATAGTACTTTATTAAAAAGCACCACTCAATGGCAGAGAATAATTGGAAATAGGATTCCTTGACAAGAATAACGGCTGCGGAATATCAACTTGAACGTCGATTCCGTGTTCATCTCCTAGTTTTCAAGAACGTATATTTTCCCATCTATCTGGGTTACATAAGAATCAAATGGTATAAAAGGCCTACTCGAATACCGTAATAAATCACTACAAAAATACATTTTGTGAAATATCAATGTAACAAAATATTTTTCAATGTAAGTAATCTAGCTTCGGATATGGAAAATTAAGATTTGAGTATTTTTAACCTTTTCGTGTGTATTTTTTCTTAAATACTTCGACAAGGTTGGAGTTCAGTAAAGCTATTCGCATTGATTTGGAAATTGTCTTATTTTAAATTACTGCTCTTTACAGATAGATAATAATAAATATAGTGCAATTGAAGTGAAAAAAAGTGGGGACAGAATATTATCCTTAGCATGAAATTTATTTACCACACATGCTTTATCAAGAATGGACTTGCCATTCGTTTAAACTATTGATTTCTTTTAATTAATTCTTGTAAATTTAATGTGACGTGAGGTTTCCTAGTTAGTCGCTTGTCTAATGCGGGTCCTAGATACCTAATTTGTGATTTTTTTAGGAATTAGTGCGCTATTGAGTGTAACTGGATGGCGTCGAAGAGTAAACGTTACATGGCATGCTGCTGTTGACCTTGACCCTCCACTGTGTCAGCCAGAATTCTAGTGAGTGTGGATCTGGGTTGGACGTTAAGATTGCATTATTATCTGCATACGTGAGAAGGGAAGTTCCAGGATGTGGTGGGATGTCGGCAGTATAGGTAAGGAATAAGAAAGGACTTAGGATGCACCCCTGTGGCACACCTGCCAATTGGGGAAATAAGAGACAGACCAAATGAAACTAGAAAGTGCCAGTCGGAAAAGTATGATTTATGATGAGATAGTAGGTAAAGGGTGAGATAGTAGTGCATTTTTTAGTTTCAAAAGTAAACCTTAGCGCTAAACAAACTAAATCTTTTAAGTTCTGAATTTCGTTAACATAAGTCTGAAACTGCCATTCACACAAATTTCTTTCTTAATATATTCAAAAGGAAATTCTCTGAGAAGGAGGCATATTTTTACAATTCATTAAACGAGAAAAAATACAAGAGTTGAGGATAATAAATGCCAATATCCCTTACCAAACTTTCATTTTAGCGTTAAGTGCTTTCAAAGGCTCAAGCCTCAATCTTCAATTGACAGCAAGAGGGTCAATACGTTTTAGGAGGGAAATTCATATTGAAAATTGTTCTAAAGGGATATTTTCAACCAAAACTACAATCACAGGCCTGTATAATAAATATTTTTTTTAAAAAATTCTTAATATCAATATGTTTAATATGAAAAATTGAACCTATAGACGACTAAAAAGAGTGAAATATTGAATTCCATCATGCAAAACAACTATAAGGCCATTTTTAAAAATATTCATAGCATTTTTAAGTAGAATCGCTACCATATTAATTTTTTTATTTTTTCGGAGAGAATAGACAAAGTTTCTTGAAGGTAAGATAGGGTCATATGGACGTGTTCAGTGTTTTGAAAAGGTATTTATATCTTAGATCGAAGGTGCAATTGATTGAAATGTTTTGAAGCAAACGTTAGCATGCATAACAAAGGCTACTATCGGTTGACAACTTGCCGCAAATAAGTTACGTCCTTTTGTATAACACGAAGCTTCCTAACTTTTATTACCAACCATCTACATACAAGAGTTTTCAACGGCCCTATTGAAATTCCAGAGTTCCCCCTTGAATTCAACCTTATCAGCATATTCTAAAGTTCTGTACTTTAAATGTACTCTGAAAATTATATATTTGTTTCTTATGGAATCAGAGCTCAGTGTTGTTAGCTTTGAGAACAAGTCAATAAATGTGTTGACATAGTTGGAAATTCTAACGATAATTTATAATAATAAACAAGATTCGTGATAAATTCGTCATTTGAAAGTGATTAAAGACAATGGTCCCGGCGAACTAACATCACATTTTGGAGACGCTTGGGTCTAAATTTAGGTTTTCATTACATATTGCAAAATAAGTATTCTCAGTTGTATGAGTAGACATCAATGTCAAGTTGACAACAAAAGAAATTTTTCAACCCATGGAGGTTCTAGAGTAGAAATTCTTTCCATTTCCTTCATTAAAAAGAAAAGTTATTCATGGCTTGGTCATCTACAAATAATGACTCCAGAGATAATTCCTGAGAAAAAATGAATAGTCGTTCTGAAGTGATTAGCTAGGGGACGACCTACGTCTGCATGGTCAGAGGATCCAGAATAAGCTGAATCGACATGACTACTCACGACTGAGAACGGATATGTTAGTCTTAATGTATGTATGGAACTTCAAATTTGTGGGCAAATAATATGACCCAGTGAAAAAGTTATGTAGTCTACCTTAGCTAATATACGATAAAAATCCTTCATGATTTTTAATATGGCAATCAATTTTTCAAACCAATCATAATAAAAGTCCATAACGCAGGGGCTGCGTAAACTAAGAAGATTTCCCACGTGAAGTTTTACAATAGAGAGAAGAAGAAACGGCCGAACTAGCTTTTGACGGAAACTCACACGGCAACTCACTCATATTTCGTTCAATTAATAAAAATGCAAATATCTCGGTTAATATTCAAGATAAAGAATAAATGTTTAGAACAATATATATAGTAAATTTAATTTACAATAAGATTGGTTCTAAACAATTGTTTGATCCGACGTATGATAACGGAGATATTTCGAAAATCCCCCCTCTAAACCCCCCCTCCCACTAGTCCGATTTCAGCCATTAACGAAATTGATCTGTCTTTTTGCATAAAACGTTTAAATATTGAGTTCGGTAACGATCAAACAAAAATTGCGACCGCTAAAGCGTTAACAAATATATATATATATATATATATATATATATATATATATATATATATATATATATATATATTGTTGCGAAAATTAAATACAGAAGGATTAGCAGAGAGAGTCGCATATTTGGAAAGTGCGAATAGATCAAAGAAACCGACAGAGGGTCTAGCTCCTACTAGTGCCTTCCAGTCCAGACGTCGAAGGGCCCAGCCAATTCCCCTTTGATGTATGCCGACGACCTATATAAAGAACCAGCCAGCTGCGAGCGAGGCAGTTTCTTCTCAAGTGCTCATATGTGCGTTAGGTGCTACAGTGCGATTTAGTGCAGTGCGGTAAAGTGTTTTTATAAGAAGAACAGTGTTGTGCCGTGACTGTAAGTAACAGTTTAGTGCCGTGTTTAAAACAGTGCAGTGCCAAGAACTAAAGGACCGTGCTCTGCCGCGAAGTAAAGGACCGTGCAGTGCCGCGAAGTAAAGAACAGTGCAGTGCCGTCTTTTAGTGCACTTCAGTGACCGTGAGTGAATTATTTGACTGTGTAATCTGAAGAACAGTGACGCTATTAGTGTATACTGTGAGTAGTAATTAAGAATAATTACCAAGTGTATTGTGCATTGTGAAATAAATTGTGCAGTGATAAAAATTGTGCAACTTGTGATTATTTAATTTTGCAATCCAAAAAGAACTCTTATTAACAAACATTATTACTGGTTTGGTAACTAAAACGTAACTATATATATATATATATATATATATATATATATAATATATATATATATACATACACACACACACACACACACACATATGTATATATATATATATATATATATTATTTTGAACGGACCTCATTTTCGTCCATCCGATTTAATTTAATATAAATGTGAATAGATGATACCTAAGTGGAAAAATTAACCAAATTGTAATTATATATTAATGAACAAACTGAATGGCTAATTTACCTTAGGAAAATAGACTATCTTAATTGAATTTCGGACATACACCAAGTACAGCGAGTTCATGTAGATGAAAATGAACATACGGGGCCATTAAAGATCAGCGAAGTTGAAATATCAGAATGTAAGGTTATTATTGTATTTACGTACTCAATTTGATATTATTTACGCTATTAAAAATAGTAGAGTGATAAAGTTAGCCCAAATTTCAAAATATCCCAGTAGGCTGATTCTTGCAATGGTCACCGTGCGCAAAGCTCGAAGAAGAATATAGCCTGGCACAGACTAAATGAATGAAAAAACTAAAAATTCGAGAAGCTACGGCTAGTCGATTTTAGCAGTGTTTGAAAAGTGTGAAGTTTAGAAGTTACCAAGCCCTAAAAAGGATGGAGGAACACATTGCCAGACTTCGAGTCAGAAGAAAATGCCAAAGAAATAGAAAGAAAACTCATGTTTTCTAACAATGGTTTACTGACCTTTGTTTCACAATAGTAATCATTAGGAAGCATACTTTCAGTGATATTTGAAATGAATGAATATTGTTTGTTCAAAGCCTTGCCATTCATCATTCAGAGGGTGAGTTGTCACAGCTTTGTTTTCAACCGTCTGTAACACCTGTTCAGAGAATTACTTCCGCTCAAGTCATTAATTAACTCTCTTCAATAGGGATTCAAAACGTCCATTCAATATTGAACGTCTACAATTTCTGTAAAATATGGGATCCGTGCATCCTTTTGGCAATTATCCCCTTTTTTCCCTATTTATCTTGGATATATCTTATACAATTACACGTTTTAATAAGGCATATTAA
Organism: Riptortus pedestris; assembly: GCA_019009955.1. Taxonomy (NCBI): domain Eukaryota; kingdom Metazoa; phylum Arthropoda; class Insecta; order Hemiptera; family Alydidae; genus Riptortus; species Riptortus pedestris. The sequence continues at coordinate 206,496,100 of CM032228.1, read as the reverse complement.
AATACATGTTCTTTTGTCAGAATAAACAGACGGATGAGGTTCAATTTAAAATAACTTCCCAAAAAGAAAATTATATATAATTTTAGTGAGATTATAACTCTCATGAGAAGTTGAAACAATTACAACTCCTTTCCTAAACCAAGTAAAAGCATAAAGGTGGGTCGTCGAAGAGAACTTACTTTCGAAAATGACAATTTGCAGTTGTTACTCATAACATTGAATTAACTCTGTATTATTCAATTTTAGGCTACTTCTATTCACATTTGTGAATGTGAGTAAATGAGTGTTCCAGTGTTTATGCATGATTGTGTTTGTTAGGGAGATGGCTTTGCATTTTCTAAATGTATTTTCATTAATTATTATTTCCATTTCTTAATATTTGAAAAATATTTAATATTTTTGTTTCCACATAACTCCATTTGTTTATTTAATAATCTTTCATCATCTATTTATTGATTTTGTTGACATTTTTGTTTTTACGTAGTATGCAGAGTTTTTGTTTGTGCTTCTATTTACTACTATGTAATGTTTTCTGCTCTATGTGCTGTGTTATTCCCCAATTAGTATACTATAACATTTACGTATTTAAAAGAGTAATACCACCAAATTTGCGATATTAAGCTCTCAAAATAGAACAAATAAAACATTTTCTTCTTATATTGGACCCAGTGGGGACAGTGGCAACGAAAGTAAGAGGGAAACGAGCTCTTCAGAATTGGATTGCCCTTGAAGGGGTGGTATGTAAACCACGAAACATGTAGGGCAGTATGAATAATGTTTGAGCGAGAAAATGTTTTTCATTGGTGACCCTTGCCATATAACTATGAAGAATATATAAAAATGTAGTTTAGAGGAAATGTGGTAAATACGATGGAGTGGTTTATCCATATAATGTTCATTTTTCCAATTCCAATTCACTATTACAGCTGGTGAAAACACCAAAGCTGCTAGATATAATATGGATACCCATTGCTGTCATTGAACTTTAAAACTTAATATCTCTGGAATATGCCTTGGTCTCTACTATTGATTTTTAATTTTATGCAAAGTGCACTTTCGGAGTCAGCGCTCCATCGTCAGTGCCTGCTGACAAACTAAAACCTTAAGTCAACCTAACAATCATAGCATGGCCAACAGTGTAAAAAACAATCACATAAACCACAACCATGATTGTTAGATAGAGTTAAGGTTTATGTTTGTCAGCAGACACTATCGATGGAGCGCTGACTCCGAAAGTATTGATCCCTTTTAAAAGCTTAACTTTTCTTATGATAAAACATTCGCTATACAGATCTTTGAAATTATTAATAGTGACGGAAGGCTGAGCCATTCTGCAATACTGACCCTCACAAATTACCTTCCAATGGGTATGATACTCCAGGATGCTTCTAAGACGTATGGAGTGTGCTTTACAGGCAAATAAGGTGTGCGGAGTAAAGCACCATCACTAATAGATTATAATTTATGAAATATTACATGTTCCAGTAGCTTTGGAAAGGTGTTATGGTTCTTATTGAATTGAATAGAACAGTTCTATGAAATCTGGATGGCACGCAATCTATCGAAGCCTCCGCGGTAGCAAAGATAAAGGAGTTAAAATAGAATAAGCGAAAGAAGAGGAGAGAACGAGAGAGAGAGAGAGAGAGAGAGAGAGAGAGAGTGAGAGAGAGGTCTATTATAATTCGTGTAATGGTTGAGAGAAGGGCTTAGGAGAATTATGGAAATTAGCCCTACTTGGGTTGGAGTCGGTAGTGTATTCGTCTCTACAATTCTATTATTATAGCTCCTTCACCATGTCCTCTTTTCATCATACGTACTTCTTTTTATATTAAAAATTCTTTTACATACTCTTTTAATTAGTAATGCATGGCCTGACAGTCTATTGCGACCACTTCCCGTTTTTTTTTGGGTATCGTGTGGTCATCTGATCCTTCCAGCTTCTGGTTGAACGCCATTGGCCTCTATTTTCTTATAACGCTAACTAGTTAAGGCGCAAACTGATGGGAAACTGAGATCTTATTTATTATTCGAGTAGCTGATGACTGGCTCACTGATCATAAGAGTTCCCTAATTACTCACGATCTTCTCATCCAATGAACGTTGCTTTATAATATACGATGAATAAGTATGGTTAATAATAAAAAGTCCAGATTTTATTAGCAGTCGGCCTAAATCATGAACCGTAAAAAAACGACAAAGACTTTCGTGAAGTGCATATTAGCTTTTTGATAATTTTAGTAAACTATCATTTTACACTGATTAAATTGTTTTCATGTCATTTATCTCCTTCTAAGCAACAATTTTGGCTCTGCTTTTAGCTAAAGAGAGATGATTGGGACAACAAGCATCTTAATTTCAACTTACCGCTAGAGAGTAGTATTTGAATGCTAAACATTAACAATAAAAATATTAAAATCCATCTAAAATCATATATAATTGCGTAACTTTAGGAAGAATCGGAAACAGTGTCACGTAGATGCTGAATAAATGAAGAAGATTTGACTCACCAGAAGGAATGACATGATGATAATGATGATATCATCTCAAATTAGATTTTCTATTTCTTGACTAATAAGAAGTCGTTCTAAATATTGCTTCAAATTGACGATACAAATGATGAAAAGTGAAATACTTTGAGTAGGTGTGGTTGTGAATCAAATGCTGAAAAATATTGTCAATGACTCCCATAATATTCAAATTAAAGAAACAATATATAGAACATCAATTGCAGGTCATTATATGTTTATATACAAATGTTTCACTGTGATTTAAAATAACAAAGTTACGTGAAATTTTTTATTTTAACTTCCTCTGAACCCTGTTCTCCTACTGTCTCGATTACGACCATGAACAAATTTGTGACATTATATGAATCGATTAAATATTGACTATGGTAATGATCGAATATATTAACCTAATGATCGAAAATTTAACCTTACCATGAACCGATAACCGGTACATTAACTAAATCTCTCTCTCTCTCTCTCTCTCTCTCTCTCTCTCTCTCACACACACACACACACTCTCTCTCTCACACACTCTCTCTCTCCCTCTCTCTCTCTTCCCCCTACATCTTAATCTTTAGTATTTCAAAGTATTACAATGGTTCTACTGAGGAATATAGTATAAAATAATTTATATATATTTCTTGCATAATACTAAATTTTATTTCCAATTTAAAATAACGAAGTGTGAAATTCTAGATAACTTTGTTCCATTGGTGAAGCTTTAGCAGATATATCCAATTTTAAAAAAAAAAAAAAATCAGAAAGGAAAAAAAAAGGCAGGAAACTGGGAAAGATTATTGTTTTTCCTACTCAATGGCAAATGAAAATGAAAGGATTTTTCTTTTTTTTTTTTTTAGCAAAGGTAGAGGATTAGGACTGAAAAGGCCGGCGGAGAGAACTGAAATGACAATCGAAGGATTTGGAAGGCCCCGTCCATGGCGGAGATAGGGTCCTATCTTATCGAGGAAAGGTTGAGAGGGAATGTTAGGGATCGACTTATTTCCAGTTAAGCCCATTGATATTCTAGAAAACCCCTAACCTCAATCTTAATTAACATTACACCTTCGGTAATAGGAAATGAATGAAGAGTTTACTAGATAACCATCTAAAACCATCTTACTGTGTCCGTGAAGGTATGTTTTAGCTATTCCATGAAAGGAGTAGGTATTCACCGGACGGACTTATTTCCATTTAAGATTATTAATATTCTGCAAAAGCCCAAACTTCAATCATAATTAATGTAATGCCTTCTGTTATAAATTCAAGAACAGAGTTTAATGCACCTGTGTCTTCGAAGTTGGTCTGTCGTAGCTGGTATATGAAATGAGAAGGAATTTTCTGGATAAACTAACTTCAATTTCAGTTTAATAATACTTCTTTTAAAAAATGGCTCCCGCTGAGGTTGAATAAAGTAAGCAGATTTCCCACTCACTGGAATGCAAACTCGTAAGAACCCTAGTAAAAAGGATTTTAAATGTAAGCTGGCCATGAGATGTATTTAATCAGTTATTTGAAATCCGGTGAGCAGAAGTGGGGGATGAAAGCTAAAAATAATATAAATAAGACGCTCAATAATTTAGTTAAGAAATATCTTATATTCGATCATTATAATTATTTATTAACGTTCACTTTTTGCTACTATGTCTCATTGGGACGGGTTATCTAATAGATCTATGGGGTTATAAAAAAGTCCATCACGCAGGGGCTGCGTAAACTATGCAGATATCCCTCGTGAAGTTTAATAATAGATAAATATACATACTGGTAACACAACACCACCGTGAGTAAATGCAAACGGAAATAAGAAATGATTCATCCAATTTAAATAATCTGCCGACAGGAAGCGTTGGGTTAGAATTGTAAACAAACGCGTCTGCCCGCCTCACACCTGAAAGAAATAGGATCGATGGACATTTGAAGAAATCTTTCGAAAATCGTATCATGAGTACGACCTGAATAGCTGATTTCTGAAATCTGCTAAAACAGTTACTGAAATATATCAGAATATAACATATTAATTTTATTGAGAACTATTTGCTATATCTAATACTTTAATTAATAATGAGTCAGAATAACTGTTATCTCAATCAATCAAATTTTAGTTGTTCAAAACCTTAAGACGGGGGATGGGGTCACCAGAACATATTTGCATGTATCTCGTATAATAAAGGTCTCTTCAATACAATTTTTGGTACTTAAACTTCGAATAATGTGATTTATTATGTAGCAGAGTATTTATTGTTTATGTAACATGAGTAGAAGTGGCGGTTTGCTGATGGCTGAAAACTGAAAAATGCAAATATCTTGGTTAATATTCAAGATATTGAACAAATGTATATAACAATATTTATAGTAAATTTAATTTGAAATAAGATTGATTCTATACAATTTTTCGATCCGACCTATGGTAACGGAGATATTTAGAATTTTCCTCTAAACCCCCTCCCCCTGGCCCGATTTCAGCCGTTAACAAACTTGATTTTTCATTTTATATAAAAACGACTAAATATCGAGTTTGGTAACGATTAAACAATAATTGCGACCACTAGAGGGTAACAGACAAATATATATAGACTAGCTAAGGTACCCGGCTTCGCCCGAGAATTCATTTGAGCTAGAATGAAGATTTGGCAAGTCTTTATTTTCCCCGTCACAGTCTTTAGGGTTCATATCCGTCGTTGCTGTGGATTTGTTCATAATATAATTACATATTTGTTATTTAAGACTTCCCTCTCCTCAATATTTTTTATATTTCCCGTCTCCTGTGCATTAGTTTATAGTGTATATCTCGTTTATAATTTGTTAAAAGACAAAAATGAATATGACAAAAGTTACTCTAAATAGGAAAATAAACAACATTTGTTATGTTCATATTTACCGAAAAACGAATAGAAAACGAAATACTGCTATTTTTAAATTCAGTCCTCTCTTACAACCCCCACTCCTGCCCGTCTCTAGAATTGTTGGTATGGCTTGTTATAATGAAAGGGTTAGTGCTAATTCATATACCGAGTTTTATTTATTTCGGTTGGGTCTTTTGTCCCAAATAAAATTGTTCACTTCCGCTATAGGTTTTAGCGTATATCTCGTTTATATATACATCTCCTGGGTAGGATCGATGGACATTCGAAGAAAAATTTCGAAAATAGCGTCATGAGTACAACCTCAATAGCCGATTTCCCTTAAAGGAAATCTGCTAATAAGTGCTATAAATGTATTTCTGCAACATTAGTGTGTCTCAAACATTAAACTCCAAGTTTGTATTTACTCTTGTTCTTCACTTATTCTACTAAACTTTCAGTAACTGAGTTAACTAAACATCTCTTATCCACTTGTATTCAAATTCATGTTTGCATAGGGTTCTTACTATGGGAGGAACAGAGATTAGGCGGTGACTAGAAATCATCGGGTATACCAGCACTTGGGAAATCTTTTTAGTTTACGTAGCCCCTGCGTGACGGACTTTTATTATCTTAACCCCTTATCATTCTTATATGAGCGGTAAATAGATTTGGTTTCAGGATATAAATGTATTATTTTCTTGAACTATTAATCTATATACTGTATTTCGTCGTAGATCATATATCATTTTCATAATGTATAAGTTTCAAGCTAAAATGGTCCCGATTAATCTCAAATTTTGATATTAAACTACTATAATTGTTAATGTTTTAAATAGGTTAAATACCACCTATTGATTACTTAGAGCTTTTCATGAGAGAAATACTAAATATAAGGCGAGATGAAATATTCCTTTTACCCATACGGTGCCCCGGATGATTCTACATTCACCTTGTCGTTCAGTGTTATCTATTAAAAATATTTCCCAAGCTCATGATATATGAGTGAAAATCAATCCAGAGTACCTATTAATCATTTCTGTTTAGTTCATGCGAAACCTGCGTGACGGACGTTTTAATTACGCTAATGAAAAAAGCAACGCTACGTGTTATTTAAGTAAATTCCCAGCATATCGATTTGATTAGTATCTCCCTATTTTAACTTCCATTAGACAATATGTTAACGTGCAACGAATCCTCTTTGATATACTCTTGTTGACCGATCCCTATCTATACATTTCTCCATATTTTTATATTCACATTAAGCCGTTTCAGTAAAACCATACCATTCCCCGTAGCTCCGTCGTCACAGCAAACCTGACTAGTAAGTTAATGTCCTCCAGCATTCGTAGTTCACACTAATTCATTATTTAGAATGAACACTAAAATGTTTTCCATTTTCTGACCATACGAAGTCAGACTATGTGGATGTCTCTTGGGTGGACTAAAAACGAAGTCAATAAATAAATAAACCTGTTTTGAGTATATAAATAGTGTTATGCAAAATAAATTTAAAGCACAGACACATTCTAGAGGTCTTTTATTTATCATTAATAGTAATAGAAACGGAGATACTGGTTTCCGTCTCTATACAAATCCTCGGATCATAGCCGTTATTGCTGTTTAACCAAGTTACATTTTAAAAAATGTAAACAATTTCATGCAAACACACTGAACTATATTCTCCCGAACAATGTGCGCAACGCTCAAACGTTATTGAGTAAACTCACACACACAAGAGCATTACGTTATCTTCATTCCGGGTTTATATATACGACCTACGGTAATAGCAACACACTACATGCATATCTTTCTGAGTAATTAACGGATAGCCAATCAGTATTAATAATTGGAATTTGTTTGATATTTACCACAATTAGAATATTTATGTATTAATGAGAAGGATCTATCTTCTAATAAAGCAGTCAGATTAATGTTTTATTTATTTAAGAGTATTCACAATCAGGCGATTTTGCGCACTCGGCGAGTCGATAAAAGCGAAAATAACATAAAAATCGTTTCAAAATGAACCCTGCGGGCAGGTTAGGATTTTATGATAACCCAATATTACATAGAAATATAACTCAGAATATCTGCAAATTAAAGAAATAAATAAAATTAAAGAACTTTTTAAATCTAAAAATTGGAACATGGAAGGCCAATGTTTCATTTGTTTAAGGAAGGTAATCTTACAACAATTGTCATAAAGTTGTCGAGCACTTAATATGTGTGTGACTTCTGTAAAGGTGACAGTTAAAGCCATGAAACATGCATTGCACTCTTTTAATAAGTATTAAAATAATATAAGAAGTGTATATGTTTGAGGTTGCCACCAATATTTAGTGTGTATAACAAAACTATTTTAATAAGATAAATTTAAAAAATAATCTCTGAAAATTATATTGGGGCGTTAATGAGAAAACTTGTAGGATCAGAGCAAATCCTTCGTAGTGGAAAGTATATAATATGTGAATATACGAATTGTAGACTGCAGTTTAAATAAGTATGCAACTAAATTTATTTTTGTAGCAGGAAATAATAACTCGATTATTTTAGAAATGTTAAATAATGTACAAAGTTCTTCGTGTAAGCTATTAGAAGCAGTAGCGTAAGAATAACATGCGTAATGGAGCATACGTCTTTAGATTTGTTAGCTGCTTTAATTTTAAATGGTCAAAATGCCTAAACCTTTCGGCACTTTTAATGTTTACCTCATGTGTAGAAATTCGTTTAAATTTTGTTAAGAAGGTTGTGTAATTACTCACTCGAGAAAAAGCATAAGTAGTGAGCAACTTCAGCAAACAGCCATCAAACTGTGCCGATAGAGTGAAGGTAAATTCCGTCCACAACTTTGCTAATTAAACTCTCTTTTAACAAACGGCTAAATGGAAAAGGCCAGGGGAAGAGGAGGTTGGATATTCTCACTTGCACATGTGTTCCAGGAAAACAGATGGGAAAAAATATTCTCGGATAGAGATTCTACATTTGCAAGCACTCTGACACTGCCAGAGAATACTGATTGGATTTCTCTAATCAGACCATTCCAAAGGGAATTAATTCAACATCGAAAGAATAACAAATTAAGAAAACTGTAGTCAAGAAGTATTTTGCCTGCATTAATTATGAGTATTTTTTATTTTAGTTCCTTTACCAAATAATATCCTCCACTGCTAAAGGAAATTGTTTTTATTAGTGGAAGTTTGATTTAATGCAATATAAATAAATTCGATTATTCTTTATTACTTCTATGATTTTATCCAATGAAACTTTTTGATGATAACATTAATCACAATTTGTAATCTCATTTCAACATCCAACATTCTGAAAGAACTAGGTTGTAATCCTACAAACAGGTAAATTAATAAAATGATATTATGCAATGACAGATGTATATAAAAGTATGAAAAACTAAAATATGTGAACTATCATAGCAATATTCCTCCTCTGTATCTCTTTCTCAAATTAAAGTTGAATCACCAAAACGTAAACTGGCACAAAGGTTCTGAAGAGAAATGGAATCAAATCGAGGACAATTATGGAACTCAGTTTATAGAAAATTAGAAAGGTTTACCTTAATACCTGATTTTATTTTAACACATTTTGATTATGTTAATAAAGTAATAATGGACCAGTGGATCCATGGACAGTAACAAAATAGAAGGAAGTACATACGCAAATGATGATTACTTTAAATTTGATAGTGGTATTATAAGCACACATTTGTAGTACTGGTAGGCATTCACATTTCTATCACAATAAATTGATTATCATGAACGATATTCCAAATACAATATTTATTTATATAACAGAATGACTTATTAATTTGGTGCCATAAGAATTAATGAGACGTATGTTGCGATTTTACACACGTTTCCCTAATCTGAAAAATTTTAACTTTTTAAATTTTCAATCTTCGGTAAATCCTCAACCCTACTCATGTGATTATGTTGTCGTATCACTAAAGAGCTCATGTCACCTCAACTTTTAAGTCCTGATTACATAGAATACTTATTACGCTCGAACTCTTATAAATTGAAAATAGCACGTTAGCGAAACATTTCAACAGGTAACATTATAAACGAACCATTGCAACACGTGGGAAATCTTTTTAGTTTAAGCAGCTCCTTGAGGGACTCTGTTTTTATCATCACCAGGTAGGTTAGATGACTATTTGAAGAAAATGACTGTTACTGATTCCTCAATAACTAATTCATCTTACTGAAAATTTGCTAATACAAAGTAGAATTTGTGTAAACGAAATAAGGTTTTAGAAATATCACAAAGGAGGAACTAAGGATGATTGGCATAGTGGAAGGATGAGCTGTGACTGACAGACTGGCTGCTGGTATAACAAGAGTAAGGGCGGGTAACGAGCGGTCTACAAGATGTTGGTAGCTGCCAATACCACCTCCCACAGAGATAATTAGACCGCTTCCTTAGTGAACGAGCAAACATTCAATCTTAGAGCTCGATATGACGTCTACTAGTTCCCTTCCCTTGCCTACAACTTCCTAATTTTATACCCTTTCTATTTATGATTGGGGGAATGAATTTAAACCCTCCCAAATTATTACCATAGGCTTCTCTTTACGATAAAAATCCCACAATGAATATAAAACTCGTAAAATCATATTTACCAAACTTTATCTTAAAACAACGATTACAAATATTATCCTTTTATAGTCTGCATAAACAGTATGAATGAATGTGACGGTTAACAAAAAAAAACACTACAAGCCTGGATTTTCTTTCCTTGTTTGACTGAAATATTACAATTTCCATTATGAGGAAAATCAAGAGGAAAAAGCTATTGCCGAACGCATAACGAAGGCACATCGATCTCATTTCTATTCCCCGCCATATTTGGATGAATGATCAGAAAGGATAGGTAATGAAATTATAAAGAAAAGAAAAAACATCCCGAAACCATGAGATCACATTTACATCAATGCATTGGTGTTACCTCCTTGAAACTTTGTCAGCACCATAAGTTCTGTTTTTAATAAAATGCGGTACCTCCTCTTTTTGGAGTTAAAACTGTATGTAATTTTATTTTTATTCTAATTTTCTTTGGATCAGTCTTTCATTCCATGTCTTCAGAACTTCATCGCATGCATTATCGAACTTCCTTTTCTCTAGCGGTTCCTTTTCTCAGGTTCGTTCCCCCTCAGATTATCAAACTAAGGGTTCCTTATCTCTACCTCAGGTTCGTCCTCCCTCAGATTATCAAACTAAGGGTTCCATATCTCTACCTCAGGTTCGTTCCCCCTCAGATTATCAAACTAAGGGTTCCTTATCTCTACCTCAGGTTCGTTCCCCCTCAGATTATCAAACTAAGGGTTCCTTATCTCTACCTCAGGTTCGTCCCCCCTCAGATTATCAAACTAAGGGTTCCTTATCTCTACCTCAGGTTCGTCCCCCATCAGATTATCAAACTAAGGGTTCCTTATCTCTACCTCAGGTTCGTCCCCCCTCAGATTATCAAACTAAGGGTTCCTTATCTCTACCTCAGGTTCGCCCCACCCCCTCAGATTATCAAACTAAGGGTTCCTTATCTCTACCTCAGGTTCGCCCCACCCCCTCAGATTATCAAACTAAGGGTTCCTTATCTCTACCTCAGGTTCGTCCCCCCTCAGATTATCAAACTAAGGCTTCCTTGTCTCTACCTCAGGTTCGTCCCCTTTCAGACTATCAAACTAAGGGTTCCTTATCTCTACCTCAGGTTCGTCCCCCCTCAGATTATCAAACTAAGGGTTCCTTATCTCTACCTCAGGTTCGTCCCCTCTCAGATTATCAAACTAAGGGTTCCTTATCTCTACCTCAGGTTCGTCCCCCCTCAGATTAGGGGGTAAGTAAACTAAGGCTTACTTTTCTCTCCCTTAGTTCCACATCCTTCATACAATTTTACGTTATTCTCAATTTCTTACGCAATTTTATCTCATTCCGAAAATTGTAAAATCAAATAATGCTCTTACTCTCAATTCACATATTGGCAAACAAATTTGAAAAACCTTATGCATTATTCATGGATTACTTGTCAGTAACAGAAGGAAAATGTTCAAAATACAATAAAACTAATTTTTTTCTTTTCCTCTGAATCTGAATGTCCAAACAACCCAGGATTAAATTGAATCATCACTACTGGATTCGAGTTATAAAATCTAATTGAATTTTTGCCAATGGTGATTGAGGCACCGTCCCACTTTCATGGCAATTAAAATGTATGAGAATTCATATAGCATTCCGTTTCCAAATTATTGAATCCATATTTGTTTTTCTGTAAATATCAGTTTCAAATAAATTGGATTATTTTCTTTACGACAGATTTAAGTTACACGATTGCACATGACAGCTCAGAGACCAGGAATTACTGAATCAGACTACTGGGGAGGGGGCTATAGAAAAAAAAATTTTATATGATGAAATTACACAATGGTAGCGTATACTGTTCTACTATGATATGGCATGTAGGCAAAGGTTCAGCATTCATTGTTAAACTATTTCTCCTTCAATCACTTTATTAAAACTCTACCTGTTTCGCCTTTTTTACTTCAACGCCCCAATTTGAAGGAGGAAATGTATTTATGTAAAATCAGACCTTTTTCCTGCAACTAATATAAGATTAGCGTTGTTGGGTCATTGGTAAAACATGGATTACTGCTTAAATTATAAAAGCTAAAATACAAATAGCTCCATTAATATTCGCATTTAAATGAAAATGGTACAAAACACAAGTATAGTAGATAGCATTATCAGCTATCGTGAATAAAAACTGTTTAAAGTTAATTCCTCCACACACACACATACACACACACACACACACACACACACACACACACACAATGTATACATTTTTGAAAGTACCAAATTTTTGTAGTTATTGTACATAAGAAAATATAACTTAGGAAATCCTTGATAACTACGGATCAACTTTCGTAATACAGATAACTTTCGTACTTCCAAAGAGTGGAACCTAGTAAGCCCCATAGATCATTGCAGCTTCAGTTGAGTTACTGAGATTCGTGTGGAGGGGATGGTGGTTGTAGTCAGGACGCGACTTTCGAAAAATGTCATCTATCCTACCCAGGAGATGACAAGCATGATGTCCGTTCAAAACTATAAATATAACAAGAGAAACGATTTTTTAGAACCAATCTTATTGCAAATGTAATATTCTATAAATGATGTTATGTACGTCTTTTCTCAATCTTGAATATTAACCAAGATATTGTCATATTTTATTATTCAGCCTTCAGCTAACCCTCACTCCTCCTCATGCCATATTAACAATAAGCTGTTTTATAACAATATATCTCCGAAGTTATGAGTCGTATCATGCAATTTTATTAAACCAATCTTATTATATTATTGATGTTCTACAATTGTTATTATTTATATTTTTTTCATGCTTTCTCGTTTTCAGTCTCCAGTTAACCACAATTCTATCTTTCGGATTTTTACTTAGAAATAGAAATTATACATAGAGAAGTCACCAATGGTGTCCCATACCATCACTTGGGAAATCTGCTGATTTTCGAAAAATGTCTTCAAATGTCAGTCGATCCTACCCAGGAGATGACAAAAATGAGGTCCGTCAAAATTATATATATATTCGATCCAATGGGAGGGGGGCTTTGAGGGGAATTTTTGCAAAATTGTATAGAACCAATTTTATTGCAAATGAAATGTACTATAAATATTGGAATATACATTTATTCTCTATATTGAATATTATCCGAGATATTTGCATTTTTCATTTGTCAGCCTTCAGCAAACCCCCACTTCCACTCAAGTTACATAAACAATACTCTCTTATGTAATAAGCCACATTATTCGACTCTTAAATACTATAAACTGTTTTCAAGAGACCTTTACTATACGAGATAAATGCAAGTATGTTCTGATGACCCCTCCTTCTTAAGTTCTTGGACTACTAAAATTTGATTGATTTAGATAAAAATTACTCTGATCCATTACAAATTACAGTACTAAATATAATAAATAGTTTTCAATAAAATTAATATATTATACCTGTTGGTTTACGTTCTAGGTACTTTCCGTCTGGAGGTTTCTGATTATGGTTTGTATTTATTCACTTAATATTCGCGGTGGTGTTGTGTTACCAGTATGGAGATTTATCTATTTTTAAACATCAAGAGGGAAATCTGCTTAGTTTACGTACCCTGCGTGACGGACTTTTATTGATTCCAACCAAATTTGATTATCTTTTGAACGTTTTTAGTGTTTATTAAATACAATATTCTAATGAAGTTATCGAAATAAAATATTTGTGTTTTTAAATAATTCAACATTAACCTTTAAAAATTATTATTTATTGTTATATTTAAAATATTATTTTTTCATTAGCTAAATAAATACTTTTATTGGCATTTTCCTGGGTCATGCTTCTGTTCGTTTGACCATAAAGTCCTGACTTAGCATAGTGAATTTTTGAGAAAAAAAAGAATTTTCACTTTTCCGGAGAAATTAGGAACTGAGAAGATTTAATCAGTGTTATTCATATTCGAAGCATCGGAAGCATTACGAGAAACGTATCCGAATGAAACCTTTCTACATAATAAATCCTCTTACGAATCCACGCTCATACCAGTCACGCAATATCAGATTATCAAACTACATTTATTTAGTCCATATACATTATGGTATCGACAGAATAATTATATATATAAAAAAAAATTCATTTATTTAGGAAGAAAATGTATAAGGGGCGTAATGGTAATTTGTTAGACTTGTAAACGTATAAGCCTTTCACAAAGATAAACATAAGATTATGTTATCAATAACAAGCAAGCGATGTTAAACAAACTAAACACCCGACGTTAAATTAATTAGAGTGAACATGTTACTAAGTAATTATATACTCCTCTAACAAACAAACACACTTATCAATGTCTTATGGCTTACTTTTACTACTGTCGCTAATGGCATATATAACGTTTTCACTGACAATACATGTCTAGGAAATGTTCGAGTTCTGTTTAACACAATAGTTGGGTTTTATGATGTCTTTGGAATTTCATTTTCTCTAAAAAGGAACAAACACATTTATGACATTCCTTGGTTCATTTTCGAAAACATTTTAGTCTTCTAGGAGATGTCGAAAATGAGCTCCGTTCAAAACCGTATATATATATTTGTCTGTTACCGGCTTCTTATATTCTTATATCTTACCTGTTGCGGCTGAAATCGGAGAGGGGGAAGGAGGTTTAGAGAGGAGAAATTTCCAAAATTCTAAATATCTCTCTTACTATACGTCGAATCGAAAAACTGTACAGATACAATCTTATTGCAAATAAATTTACAATAAATAATGTCATATACATTTATTCTCTATCTTGAATATTGACCGAGATATTTACATTTTTTAAATTTTGAGCATTCGGAAAACCCCCACTTCTACTCGTCATATTAACAATAAGCTGTTATATCATGAACCACTTCAATACAAGGTTAAATACCAAATATTGTTTTCATTGAACTTTTACATTCTGAGAGACATGCAAATACGTTCTGTGGACCCCCCCCCTCCTTCTTTTGTTCCTGGATTACTAAAATTTAAGTGATTGAGATAATACTAGTTCTGATTCATTACAAATTACAGCACTAGCTTTAGTAAATTGTTTTCAATGAATATTAATATTTTATATTTAGATATATTTCATTAATTCTTTGTCTTTCCGGTCTATCCATCTATTCAACGCTACGAGGTTAGCTGGCCTGTTTGTTTACTATTCAGCCGCTTTCCGTTGTAGAGATTATTAACTTGTATTGTAAATTGACGGAAATATTTCTCATTACCGTTTGTATTTATTGACTTAACATTTACTGTGGTGTTACCTATATGTATATTTAAGTATTTTAGACCTGCGCATGTGAAATCTATTTAGTCTCCGCAGCCCATGCGTGACGGACATTTTTAATAGATATTTTTGAGCGTAAATTATACCATATTCTAATATTATTGAAAATTGACAAGTGATATACATTGATCTGGAAGAGAATTTTTTTCAGTTCTTGAAGATTCATATTATGTATTCTTTGCTCTGGTGGATATAATTTTTATTTACTATTCCCAAACCTAAAATTTTATTTATTCAATTAAAACTAAGTACAAGCTCTTTATTGCCCTACTTCAGACCAAAATCACATTCATCTGCGTTATTACTAAGTTGGAAAATCTAATATTAACTGAGTAACATTCATTATTATTCCTGAGTTGTTTGATTTTTTTTTCATTTCTATCTTTAGAAATCACCACATATCTACTGTGATGTGTTCGTCGCTAACATTTACTAATAGCATTATTTTCAAAAATACAATATTAGACAAAGTGCCGGATATATGTCTGAGCAAAAAATGAAATATAAGCACCTAAGTAAGACGGCTTTCTCCCAGCTTAGGCTAACATACACAGGTTGAAATGGCCCGTAAAAGTTTTGGAAAACTGTTACGAACTTTTACATCGAGAAGCTTTTTCCGCCAGCAGGTTTCAGACTTTTCGTGTTCCCTTTTACTTCACGCTAACAATATATAAAAGTCTTGAAGAAATAGAATCAATTTTTAACGTTCTTTACTCATTATGTCATCAATTGAAAAATGTCTTGTATTACCTCCACATGAAAACAAAATGGAACTGTAAAAATAATTATATAATAAAAAGACCCCTATAATTAATAAAAATCCAAACGTGTTTAAAAAATTATATATAATATTAGAATTTTATTACAATTGAAACATGTCTGAAATTTTACGCGTCTGTCACTCATACTAAGCATATTTCACACCCACTCATACAGCACAATGGTTTCGGTTATTAACTAGCATAACCTTAATTTTACAGGAAACGGTTAGTTAACGATTACAGTATCAATAGAAGAAATTACGGCCTAAGGAGTTTAGAATGTTCATTGATCACACCATATCACGAATTTATATATGTAGATTACATAGTAAAGACCCGATGTCTAATTACACGTCGAGCTTAGAATAACACGTCGTTTTTTGTTAACTTATATCTGTCGTGGAATGAGTGGGATTGGCGGTTTACTTAAATCTGAAAACTAAAACCAAAAACTATGAATAAATGCCTTAATTTTCAAAAAACAATGTATAGAACAATAAATGTCGAATAATATGATTTTGCTAACACCGGTACAATTACAATGGGATGATTTTCGATCCCACTCATTGTAACTACGACATTTGGCTTTTTTTTATATATTGACTTTCTCGCAAATCCCCTACACGTGTCCAGTTGGAGAAATTTTGAGTTTTAGCTAAAAAAAAGGAGTATAGCATAGTACCTAAAGAAACAGCAAGAACAATTCTCATTTATATAAGTTTATGGATTATTTAAATATAAAGAATATTACTTATAGGATAATTAAAAGATATTTTCTTCCAGCACAATAGTTAATTCGTTACTCGATGACCCGAAAGGAAAATAATCGGGAGAAAGCAACCCCTAGCGATCCGTAGAAGAATAACAGCCAGCGATATTAGCCCCCGATGTGGGGCCCTAGCTGTTTAGAGTCCTGGAAAGGATGGTCTGGGAGAAGCCGGTCGATACAAGATAAAAGGAAAGGGATTAGAGGTTGAGCCGAGTTAAAAGGTTTCAAAGATTAAGTCAGTTCTTCTTCAAGTGTGAACCAAGAGGTTTATTCCGATCTACTTACTTCACTCACACTCGCCCGCTCTCGCAAAGATTATTCGATATTCAATATTTTATTCACTAGACATTTATTTATCAAGGGGCATAAATAAAAATTGGAAATGCCGGCCTTACTCTTGAAGGCTTTTTTTTAAAACTTCACTTATGCTTTTTAATTATTGTCAAATCAAATTAGCTTCATATCCAGCCAGGTTCTAAACGCCGGTACACATTGGAGCCAATCTTAGATTTAACACTGCAGTAGTTGCGCCCCTCGTCAGTACAAGACTGAACGCACGTCATCTCTCAGATGACTTACCACCTTTCCTTAAGTATTAAAGTAACAAGGCTAGTTTTAAGGCTGTACTAATAGTTGTATAAAAGTTAAAATTGATATATTATATGAAGAATATACATGATTTATGATTATATAATATGGAAAAAAATAGTTCACACATTATCTTGGCTTACACAATATAAATTTGATATATACATACACATTATATAGTCAGGTTTATAAAGTTAGGTAGACACCAGGGTGACCTCCTTCCTATAAGCGAAGATGATTGAATTTATTTCCATATTTTTTATACTTTTAAGCTCCCTGTGAATCTGCCACTGCACTATTTACAAAGGTAGTCGCGGGGGATCTCACAGATGCCTCAAGGTCGTGTGCAGTACTGGAGAATCAGACAAGGGTTGAAACAGTACTGGTGTAAGGCTCTAGGGATGAGGGGAAGGTAGGTGGGGGGCTTGGAGGTTCTATCATCTCTCAGCAGTTCAAAAAGTCTCTCCAAGTCATCTCTCTGATGACGTACGACTACTGCAGTGTTAAAAGGAAATAGCAGAAGACGTAGGATAAAAGAAAACGTTCATCAAATAAGAAACATGAAAAATCTTTAAAAGTCAAACTCAAATAAAAGTTTTGAACAAGATTCTTCATCACATTTTATATCCGGAATAAAAATATATTTTATCATATAAATAGTAAAAAATTGAGCGTTAATAAATAAATACTATTCAAAGGTTGTGAGTTCTAGTAATGGCCCCCACCTTCCATTACGGCTACTCCCGGCGAGAAGTTAGACCATTACCCCATCGTGTAGGGGTGGCCTGCAGGTTGAAACACACCTGTAATAAGGGCTTACAAAAAAAATAATAACAATTTTTTAAAAATACTGACGGTTAACATAATAAGTATAACCATATAATTCGGTTATCACATTCTATCCTCTACTTCTCTCTTGGCGAAATTTCTAGTCGCTATTCCTCTCTCGTGGAGAGCCATAAAAAAAGTTCGTCACGCAGGAGCTGAGTAAACTAAGCAGATTTCCCACATGCATCACGATTTACAATTATCTCTAAACATGAAAGTTCAATGAGAACGATATTTGGTATTTACCCTTCAAATAAAGTGCTTCATAATACAACAGCTTATTGTAAATATAAAATGACTAGGAATTGCAGTTTAATCAAGTCTGAAAATTAAAAAAATGACAATATCTCAGTTAATATTCAACATACAAAAACATGTATATAACAATACATACTGAGCATTAAATTTCCAATAACATTAGTTTTATACGATTTTTCAATCCAACTCGTTATAACAAAGATATTTTGAATTTTCAAAATTCTCCCATCTCTAAGCCCCCCCCAATGGTCCGATTTCAGCCGTTACTGAACTCGATCTTTCTTTTTAGATAAAATGATTATATATCGAGTTTGATAACGGCAAGACAATAATTGCTACCACTAGAGCGCTAATAGGCAATAATATATATATATATATATATATATATATATATATATATATATATATATATATATATATATACACAATACACACACACACACACATACACTCAACACTCACACAAACATTATTGAGGGCGTAGTAACCCAGTAGTTTCTCGCCCAAAAAAAAGAATTAACCTAACCTATATATATATATATATATATATATATATATATATAAAAAATTTTTAACGGAGCTCATTTTCGTCATCTCCTAGGTAGGATCGATGGACATTTGAAGAAAATTTTTTAAAAATCTCGTGTCATGAATACAACCTCAATGCCTTAAGGGAAATCTGCTAAAATGAAATAAAAAAAGAAAATACAATAAACGAAGAAAAACGTAATAATTCTCTAATTTGCTTTTAAATCCGTTTTTTTTTTTTGGGGGGGGGGGGAACGTTGCTTTTTTTCACATGCCTATGTTAGAAATTAATCAAGTATAATGTTAATAAATAAATAATCAAGTGAAAATTTGATTAAAAGTGTATATAAATATATGAGCTATAGCTTTACTAAAATCACTTTTCTTTTTAGTCGATAGCTTTTGCAAAGCCATGGCGTAATACACAATATATTGATTATTTGCCTTCCCCACTACATAAATCATTCTGAGAGTGTGCTCGGGCCCTTTACACCTGATGGGCTAAAGAAAATATGCCAAGATATTAAGGTTGAAGAGAGAGAGTGTGTGTGTGAAAGAGAGAGATAGACAGTGAGAGAGAGAGAGAGAGTGGTAGACAGAGAGGAGAGAGAGAGAGAGGGAGTAGGAGGAAGGAAGACAGAGTGGGGAGAGGGGGAAATGTGGGAGAAGGCAAGGAGAGATATTTTTGGGAACGAGGGACCCTCCCCAACTTCCTATTACTTCCAGAGTGTTGGCCAAGGATTCTTAAACACAGCTAGCAGCCAAGCTCCAACATCTACATACTATATCGACTTATTTTAGTCGATATTAATTTTTAAACGTTTGGAAATTTAACTGTTACTGAGAGTTATGGAAATTAATCAGCCTGTGTATTTGTAATTCGGCAACGATCGCAGTCAGGTCAACTTTTTTTTTTCTCCTCATAGTAACCCAATGAGGGGTTATATATTTGAATACATGTTCCTTTGCCACATGACGTATTACATGTATGATTATGTTTAAATACATTTTTGTTTTACAATATCTATACGTTAATCAACTGTCTACACAAATATAAAATATACAAAAATAATAATAATGAAATAAAATATTAAAATAAGTAAGATAATTACAAATAAAATTAATAAATGAAATGAAAAAGTAAATATACAAAACAAGAACAAAAAAGATATCAATTAAAGTTAAACTCAACCGATGTTTAATTCGCGAGTCTATGGAAGGTAAATATATTGAATTATGATTCCCATTCCTCACAATCAACTTTACATTCTATAAACTATAAATAAAAGTTCTTTATTATATTTGTTAAATATAATATGAGGTGGTTCGGGCCAATTACCTCCTTTTAAAATTATATTCATTATTAAATTTGATCTATTTTGATTAAGTATTGAACAGTCATAAAGTATATGTAAAAACGTTTGTGTTGTCTGTGAGTCGCAAGTACATTTGTCATTGCTTCGAATTTTAAATGTTGTTAAATAATTTCCTGTCTGTCCTCGTTCCATTAGAAATTGTGGGCATTTGTGATTGTGACTCTTAATTGTGTTGTAGTTATGAGTTATATTTGGTATGTATTGCTGTAAGCTGTTAGAGTTGTTATATGTCGTCCATTCTCTGTTCCACTTATGTATTGGTGTCGGTACGTAAGTCTTTTTTGGTGTATGAGAGAATTCTGGGTGCCAGGTCAACTTGGAGCTCGGATAAATTGTTAGTTGAACAATTTTACAGTTTTTGGTTGTTTCCGAGACCGGGTGAGCATTAAATTAATTAGCAATTAAGAAATGGCTTAGATATTAACGAAAGAAATCCTCAATATCTTCTCACGAAAAGGGGAAACATCTTTGTACCTGTGTTATCCTAAACCCTACACCGCGTTAACATTAAATTACATTGAACGGTGAATGCTTATTCCTTTCATAAAAAGGAACTTAGAAAACAGTTTTAAAATTGTAGATTAACATCCGAAATGCTGAACGGTAGAGGAAACAACTACAATTTCGAACAGGATCAATAAAACACCTTGTCCCATAAGTATTTCAATACGTAAAAATCGAGCTAATCTTAAATAGACTATAAGGAGATATAAGACTGAGCCTAGCTGTAAGATTAGGAATAGTAGTATTAAAATTAATTTTAAAGACAACACTACTTACCGTCCTTCTTTAAATTTAAATATGCCTCCTAATACCTAATACCTTAGAACGAAATTGTTTCCTTTACTGTTATTTTTTCATGAGAGGAACTGCCACTTATAAATAAAGGACTTCAATATTGCCCAAGGGATAACGATGCTACTGATCTCATCGTGGCTATAGAGAGCATGGAAATAGAAAATGTAGTTATGAGATAATGTGCTGTCGAGTTATAAAAATATTTAGAAAATAGAAAGGAAAAAGATTTTTTATTTTTGTCCGTCTCAAAAGTCTCTGTCGATGTTCCTCAAAGAAGAGGTTCACAACTACATAAGCGCTCTTAAGCAAGTACGAATGGTTTAACTAAGGGTAAAACAGATATTTCCATTGATATCTGAATATTTCTCAATTATGATACATTCTTTATTTTGTACCGGGGAAGTAAAACAATAACTAAATATTGAATCTAATAACTCTTCTTGAACCGCTACATAGAAACTCATATATTTATGAGTTTGTTTGTTGTTTCTTTCAAAAACATAACTTAAGATGGCTTTTTACAGCAAACTACACATGATTTATTAATCAAAAAATTCAAATACTTTCTTTCAGTCACATAAGTCTAAAATGGTGAGCGCTTCATTACTTGCAAATTTCAATCCAAATTGTAATTATTTGAAACTACGATATAAATGAACCTGTAAATCCAATGAGTAGCTTGGTACGCAGTTTTCCTGCAATGTTTTTTTTCTCTTTTAGTTTCAAACAGTATATAATGGGCCATTGAAAGGTAAAAACTAATTAAAGAAGTCAAACAATGAATAAAGTGGCAAAAGAAATGAGATTATTAGTGGCTCGATTCCATAATTCTAGAAACAAATTGCAAACCCTCTGAATAATTAAGTGTCTATGATGGTTCTCATGAGGGCTCTCTAGATATTAGTTTGTGCATGCAAAACTCTCATTTATTCCTATTTATCTCTCAACTTATAAATAAAACTGTAATTTTATTTGTATCATCTACAATATTACATCCAGTTTACGGGAGTTTTAATTAGCAAAAGCTTAATTTAATTAATGTTTATTAGTTTAATTAAAGTAAAAGTAAAACTCTAGGAAGCATTCTATTCTTAAGGGCCTTACTTCTAAGATTTATTTAATGAGGACATTAATAACGCTAGTTTCATTATTACTTGGAGGAATTCAGATAAGAATGAATTCAAGGAATAGGTGAAGGTAATATGATTTTTTTTTTATTTAAACAACAGGTCATAAATGTCACTAAAAATCTTGAAAATGCATAACACAACAGCCATGAAAGGTCAGGTGCAGACTTATTTGGTCGTAGGGTAAGGGTTGGATCTGTGGTTCTTTCGGAATCTAAAAGACCTAAAATATCTAATTCTTTATTCGTGCAGGTACTCAATTCCACCATAATGCTGAGCAGTCTCAAGAAGAAACTATTGCAGGTGAACCCTGCCTAGAGGCCATTAAACACACAGTCATAGAACTTGGAGTACATGACTCGAGGACTTGAAACATTCATATTCTTGTCATCAGAGACGTTGTCCACTGGCTCTAAAGTAGCTTAGATATTAATACGGGAATACATCTATTATAGAGTCTGGTAATCTTGAACTTATATCTCAATATTCCAAAACACAAGACTGCAAGATATTCCGGATTAGGTCACAACTTTACTATAACCCATTTATTTTTTTCAAGTATTAGACAGAGGGCTGATACTGAAGACTAGAAATCAATTTCAGTACAACGCATATTCTATCAACAACATGTAACATTTAAGTTGTCTTATAACATTCGGCAAACAGTAGAACCAGAAGAGTATGTGTCAACCAACAAATTGAATGGAAACTGTCGGTTTCGCAGAAATATTCTATGCCTTTCAAGCCATTTGGAAATAACGATTTTATTATAAAACTAACATTCTGTAATACTAATATTAAAAAACGAGGCTCAGATTAGCCATAAGAGTTAAAGCGTTGGCTTTAATCTCACATGGTAAAGCTAGAGTAGCGAGTTCAATTCCCGCATGGGCAATAGAAATTGACATAATGACGAACTCATTAAATAAAATCTTTACGTACACCCTGGCTAGAAAGTAGTGTTAACATATAGACAATCCGTACTAACTGGCCATAGTAGAAAATATTTTGTGTTATTAACTAATAATTACTAACTGTAATATTAAAAATGACTTCTTTGTACAGATGATATTTAATTTTATTTTTTAAAAAATTACAAACGTCTCTACGCCTACGGCTAATCGGGATAGATTACCTGCCTGTTATCACTCTTCTCTTTTCCAGGATAGAGAAAATGATTTTATTTATTGAATTCTTAAATGAATTTTAGTGCTCCAAGTTTAGATGGTTTGAATGTAAGCAGTTTACAAATATATTACATAATGTAATTAAGGGCTGTTCGTTTAACAAAACAGTGATTTGATACTGCAAATGCTCTTTATGAAACATGTCTAATTTGTCTGGCAAATAGCAAATATCTAATAATCATCAAGCTTTCTAGATTCTTACTACGGTTGCTCTAAAATATAAAGTCGAAATTACAACTTTGTATTTACCAGAGTTAGCCAGCAGGTACAACAGGAGGTAACAAAGAAAGATGAAGTGAAATTTATCTCCGAAGTTATGAAAATATCGAAGTGAAGGAAGCAATTCTTAACATTAATAAACTGGGATTACGGATCAGCTTCCTCTTTTTATTTCAGGTGATTTTTGACAGTTTAAGATATTTTAAAAATTGAAAAGTTTTATTAAAGTAATTAACTCCATTGAATAAGTTTTTCAATGAAAAAAATTGATTTAAGTATCTTTCCCCGACTCAGTTTAATTTATTATAATCAATTTCCTATTTTTCTGTAGAATGAAAACTATCCTTTTAAACGCGTACCTTGTCCTTCCGAACGCTAACAAAGAAGCGAGGGCTTGGCTATTTGGGTTAAATCTTTTGGTAGCAAAACACTTTTAAAGTATTTTATCATGGATCATAGGCCTTTGCAGTATAGATGTCTATGTGAAAGAACACTGATCAACTAAAGATTTCTCAAGAGTCAAGATTGAAACTTAAATACTTAACTAGACCACTCTCGACGATATTTTGTCTCGTGTAGGGAAATTATTTTTGTTATTTGTATTTAGAATATTCAAAATAAAAATCTTACCTTAGAAAAAAACAAACAAATTTTTGAGTTTATGATATAGTTCAAGAGCTGTATATATATATATATATATCTATATATATCTATATATATATATATATATATATATATATAATTGTAACAATAATTATTAACTACATTTGTTAAGGTAATGAAAATGTTAACTAGCCCAATTACATGATAATTTGTATAGGAATAATACGTTATTCTTAATCTATATACCTATGAATACAGAATTCATTATTATTTATAGATTGTATGGAGTTTCCCCTGCCCTATTTTGAACCAAATTCCAGCAATCTTTTATATTCCGACGAATGGTGATAAATTGTGTTAGCAGGGTATCTTGATTTCAGAAAGAAGAAAAAAACAAGGGAATGAATCAGATCACAAGGGCAACCTGTCAGCGTGAGACTATATAACAATATAGACATTAGGGAAGCTTGGAGAAAATTCCTCTAGAGGCCAGAATTGTAAAAGAGTCATCCTTACGAAGTGAGTCTTTTACATAAGCTAATAAATTATAATCCCAAACAGAGGAAAATCTCTGGAAAATCTTACCAGACGAGATCAAGTGGTGTTGACTAGGCTTAGAATCGGACATTCACTACTCACTCATTCATAGCTCATAAACCGAAAAGATCGACCTACATGCACTCACTGTAACACAGTACTGACCATTAAACATCTCCTGACTGACTGCAGACTACGTGAACAGCTGAACTTACTGAACGAATTGTACGAACTGTTTAGAGAAGATAGCCCACATATAAATACACTCTTAAATCACTTGAAGACAACTAACATTTACAACAAACTTCAAACCACACCTACTCCACTCATCTCTCGACGTTTTTATCTCAAATTATGCCACTAATTCGTATTTGTATTTTTCGCGAACAAGGCTGTATAATACATTTTTAAATTTGAGCCTTAGACTTTCATCAGCCTCAATCCAGGATTTATAGCAAAAATTATAGTTTTACATAGTTTTAGTTTAACGGTTCCTTAGTTTTTATTCTTTAGTTCTATATGTAGCTATATTTTATACCATATTTTAATAATTTTGAAAACATTTTTCTTTATTTTAACATTTTAATTTAAGGAATTGAAAATAAATGATACTGAGCGACATTGCCTAGTTGCGGAGCTCACCAAATAAATAAATAAACATTAGAGATCAAAATGAATTTACAACTTACACTACTTCAATTTTCTCTCCAGCTTGCCTCAACGACTTGTCGTGAATGTGAATTTAGACATGGTGTAATTATCTGGTGTGAAATCAAAATTAAGAACTGAAAACTTGACACAGTATTAAATGAATTATCATAACCTAAGACATGTTTTCATATAAATTGTGAGTTATTGAGAGTTATGTTTGAGATGTGTTAACAAACTTTGTGACAAGTCGTCGTTGGGTGACTAGCGAGATACAAGCCTCCTGGAATATAATACGTAGGAAGAGGCTCGAGGAGGAAACATCTCTTTGATAAGTTATGTCGGGGGTTAATGATGTCGTGTAGCATTTCCTCATCATTATCTCTTGTGATAAGCTTTGCTAACACCCTTATCTCTCTACTTCCGATTACGGGGGGAAAAAAAGATCCACTTACAGCGCAAAGGGTTTTAATAATAAAGAGTTAAAAAACATAAAGGATGCATTATAATACGGAGTATGATGAGGATACTTTATTCATCAACATTCTGTAGAGAAAGTGAAGGGAGATTCAGTTCTCAGGCTAACAAAGAACAAGACATGCCAGCCCAGTATAAAAACAAAATTATATAAAATTAAAATTCCATATAAATAAAATTAGGGGAACACATATTTTACTTTATTTTAATTCGTTTCCGTTAAGATCTGTAACAAACTTTCTTTATGTCATAGAACGGTCTCCCACATTATAATATAAAAATAAGATAAACATATTTTGTCCATTTTATTTTGGTTCCCAAGCACGACACAATAGTATAATAATATATTCAATATTATAATAATATAATAATAATATTCAAAATATAACGACAATGCTCAAGCAAATAAATACCTACAAATTTCTATGATACTAATTCAATCGATGCAGAGAAACAGAGAATTCAAACGATAAGGGATAAGAGCTTAGGAGGGAGAGAAAAATAATATCATAAACATTTAAATGACAATTCGTCGAACACATTCAATAAGCAACCATGATATACAAGATATTTATTACAATTATTCTAGTAAGTGGCAGGTTTTTTGTTAACTAGGATATTAACTGAGTATTTTGGAGGTTTCACGTACAGACTACCTTCTTATACGTATTTCAAACTATTCAAAAAGAAAAAAATGAAACCATCTTATTATTTACAGAAAAAATAAAAATGACTGTTTACTTAATGCCTGAGTAAGGAGGAGTACGGGGTTGAAAGACATTTTTGACAATCATATAAAGTCATCTGTGTCATTCCCATTTTCGATTTGTTGTTTCGATTCATCAAGGATACCTATATTCATGCTTTAAAATACATACATAAAAATGTACATTAAAAAATTGTGTGCATATTTTTTTTTTTGGTTTAGCACTGTAGAGCATACATATGTTTGGCCGCCCCACCTGCAAGGGAGTTTCATGATCAGAGGTTTTACATAGTGGGTGGCCCAAGGAAATGCTGAAATTAGATGCCTCCAGTTGACTGGCTGGTCTAAAATTATCCAATGGAAAAAAACCACCATCTAAATAAATATGTTTTCCAGAACAACAATTTTCTTTCATAAAAAATAAAAACAACAGGAAAAAATGTCATTGTTTTATGCATACAAAATCTTTTCTTTTTTTTATAATACGTAAATTTTAAGTAACAATACAGTGAAAGTAATAAAATGATAAAAATTTTGTAAATACTGCATTATAAAAAAATGGGGGGAAAATAACCTGCAGATCTATCTTCTATGATCAAAAACATCTTTTTGCAATACATATATATACATATATATATATATATATATATATGTATTGCAAAAAGATGTTTTTGATCATAGAAGATATATATATATATATATATATATATATATATATATATATGTGTGTGTGTGTGTGTGTGTGTGTGAGTGTGTGTAGTATAATGAGTATTAACCAAGATATTTGGATTTTATAGTTTTCCGCTTTCTGTAAACTCCCACTCCTACTCGTGTCATGTTAATAATAAGCTGTTATATCACGAACCACTTCATTACAAGGTTAATATCAAATATTGCTTTATTGAACTTTTAGCAGATTTCCCTTGAGGGAAATCAGCTATTTAGGTCGTACTCATGATGCGAGTTTCGAAAAATTTCTTCAAATGTCCATCGATCCTACCCAGGAGATGACGAAAATGAGGTCCGTTCAAAATTATATATATATATATATATATATATATATATATATATATATATATATATATATATATATATGTCTGTTAACGCTCTAGCGGTCGCAATTTTTGTTTGATCGTTACCAAACTCGATATTTAGTCGTTTTATGTAAAAAGAAAGATCAAGTTCGTTAACGGCTGAAATCGGACCAGTGGGAGGGGGGGTTTAGAGGAGAGGATTTTCGAAAATTCAAAATATCTCCGTTACTATACGTCAGACCGAAACATTGTACAAAATCAATCTTATTGCAAATTAAATTTACTATAAATATTGTTATATACATTTATTCTCTATCTTGAATATTAACCGAGATATTTGCATTTGTATTCTGCGTGTGGTCGCCAGTAGGCTATGTTCGGACTTTCTGCCGAGAGCTCTGGCGGCCGTTTCCCCGGCCGGTTTATTCGTCCCTCGTGAATAGGTTTAGAGGTTAGGTTAACTGTTTTTTGGGGCTAGAAACTACTGGGTTATTACGCCCTAAATAATGTTTTAGGTTTAGAGGTTTCTTACTACTACAGTTGTTAGGCAGATTTCTCTATTGTAAAACTTCACGTGGGAAATCTGCTAAGTTTACGCAGCCCCTGCGTGACGGACTTTTGTGACATATATGCAAAGAAGTCGTGTCGACCTCTCCCCTTCTTTTGTTGTTTTTTTTGGATTACTAAAAGTAAATAACTTTCAATAAACTTAATATGTTATATTCAGATATATTTTTTTATTTCTAATCTAGAATATTTCAATATATATCCAGCTGTGCAATTCAATCAATATTCAGCTGACAAGGTTGGCTCAACTGCTTGTCTACAATGCAGGCGCTTTCCGTTGTAGAGATTATTAACTAGTAAATTGACTGAAAGTTTTCTCATTACCGTTTGTTTTTATTCACTTAATATTTACGGTGGTGTTCCCAGAATGTAGATTTATCTATTGTAAACCTTCGCACTTAGTTTACGCAGCCACTGCGTGATGGGTTTTTTCATTCTTTATAAGGTTTGTTGACAGAATTTTTGAGGAAGTGCGAATTAAAAGGATAGAGTGCAAGATCAAATTATTTTCAAAGCTGTTGTCTCTCCATATAAAACTACTAAGGGTTGAGCTTACGATTTAATTCACCGTGTACATACACTGATGTTTATGGGCAGGAAGGGGAACTGTGTTGTGAAACACGGTCTAAATGGAAGAACCATCCGGAATCTACAGGTGCTACTGCCCGACAAGGATTACACTGTCTCTCTGCAACACATATCTCACACAGGGATGCAGTTTAAGCCCCCTATTTACATCCCTCAATTATTCCTCCATTACCAGCCTGAATTATATTCATACTTAATGGGTTAATCAACTCAAACCGGGGCTAGAAATTGATGAGTCCAGGAGAAAAGCTTGGCAATTAGCTAGGAAAGAGAGAGATTTCTAAAACAAGCCCACACATAATTGACGAGGTCCACCCATATTTTAATCTCTTTGTTTCCCATCGCGCGTATAAATGATTTTCGCCAAAGTAGATAATTATATGATGTTATATCTATCATGGTCTTATATAATGAAATGTATGCCCTTTTTCATTGAACTACTTCTACATGCTCCGACATAGGCAATATACGATGAATTAAGTACAATTGCTACTTTTTATTTTCACAAACACACGATACATGAGTCTGTTACATTTACAAGAAAACATATTTCATTTTTTGTAAGTTTTGGTTCGGAGTCAAATAACAAATACGAAAAGTTTTCATTCAGATAGACTTTTTTGTAGCTACTGCACACTCTAAAAATGTGTCTTCTGTAAAATTAATAAAAGATATCATAGCATGATAAAAACAAAATAAATGGCATAAGGGTTAATATATAAATAATGGCTTTAGGAAAGGAATAAAATGGAAATTGGTATATATTTCCGTAATTTAAGTTACGGACGAGAAATTTAACAAAATATCCCATCACATATTTTTTTCCTTGTCTACTTTGTTGACAGAATTAATATTATAGAACGAATTAAAATAGACTACGAGATTAAATAATTTGGAATACAGTTGACAAATGCTACAACCTATCTACTAAGGATTGGGTGAAACTCATAATATTTTTTTGTGTATTATATTCCATCTATTCAGGTATCTAACTAGAGCTCTGCAATAAGTCAATGTCTGTAGCACACTTTACTTCATATAATAAAGAAAAAAAAATCAAAGAAGGACAAAAAACAAAATAAATTTCTTAAATGGACAAATTTAACAATATTTTGTAAAATAAAAGGAATAAAATGAAATAGTTAAAGGCAATGTGAAAGCCTCTAGTTAAAAATATGAAAAACCACTGAGGATGACGGGTTGAAATAAATTATACAATAATAAAAATAAAAATGACTAAAGAAACAATAGGTGTAGCTGACCATTTTACATATTAGCCGGAGGGCAAATATGGATAGAATTACTGGAAATAATATACAATGTGCTTTTTTTTTACGTTTTGTATAATAATCGCCTTTGTTATCAACTGATGTAACCTGCTGTTTTACGTTGAAGTGGAATATGAAGAATCGATAACAGCAATATAGTCTAAAATGAGGTTTAATATTATTAATTAGTACCAATTAAGGCCTCAACTTAGGCGTCTTATTAACAACAATAAAACATATAATACTTTCATTTTTTTATATCGTATAATTTAATTTGACTCCTCTTCAAGCATTTATTTGCGTTATTTCAACAATTCCTTGTGGCAACTCTTTTAAATTACATTTGTAAAATATAAAAAATATTTTCATAATATGTCCACTACCAACGCGAAAGGGAAATGAAGACGCTGCTTCTTATAAGCAACATATTGATTTGGAACAAACAATTCTATAAAATTTGTTAACAACCCTATAAAATTTATATATCCTGTCCTTCAACATTTATATACGATTAGATTATATTATTTACGTCCACTTTATGCTACTATGGCTAACTAGGAAGGGTTATCTACAGGTTACCAGCCTTCTCTAGCCAGGGTGGGACTAAGGAGTTTATTTAATGATATATGCATATATATATTTGTGTATGTCTGTGAGTCATATATGTGTTTTTCTGTTACGAACTCAATATTTATAAGTTTCATGTAAAATAAAAAATCAAATTCAAATAATAATAATATTGGAACTATGTATTGCAAGATACAACTTATTATGCTTAATATTCTACATACTTTTTTATGTACGTTTTAGCATATTTCCCTTGAAGTTGTGCTCAACTGAAGTTCTTCAAATTTCCATCGATCCTACCTATCAGAAGATAAATATGAGATCCGTTAAAACTATATATATATATATATATATATATATATATATATATATATACACATTTGTCTGTTAACGCTCCTTTTGTTTAATTAAAGTTTTGTTTAATCGTTAGAAAACTTGATATTTAAAAATTTTATATAAAAGTAAAGATCAAAATCGTAATAACTGAATTTGTACTAGAGGGAGGGGGGAGGACAATTGTTCTATCGAAATATTTTAAAGAACCAATCTTATTTCCAATTGAATGCCCAATAAATGTTGATATATATGTTTTTAATATCTGGATTATTAACTGCTATATTTCAATTTTTTAGTTGAAGCCTTCAGTAAAGACCCACCCCTACTCATGGCATTAACAACAGCTGTTATAACATGTACCACTTTCTTCAAACCTTAAATAACAATTATTGTTGTATTCTCCTGTGTAAGGAACATGTAAATACGTAGTGTGATCAATTAAAGTTGATGACGTCACCAATTAAGATTTTTCACTCATGACTGGAAAATATTTATTTGATTATACTCAAGATTTAACCGTTACGTTCAACACTAATGTTCATATTGTTCCACAGCAGTGTTGTTGGAAGTGAAGAATATTTTTACTTGGAGAGAGAACTATTTGTGAAGATTTGGACGTCTTTGTAGCGAATTTTCCCTAAGGGTAATCAGCTATTGAGGTTGTACTCATGACGGAATTTTCGATTTTTTTCTTCAAATGTCCATCGATCCTACCTAGGAGATGACAAAAATGAGGTCCGTTCAAAACTGTATATATATATATATATATATATATATATATATATATATATATATCAATCTATCTATCTATATATTTGTCTGTTACCGCTCTAGCGGTCGCAATTTTTAGCAGGGGTTTAGAAGGGGAGGATTTTGAAAATTCGAAATATCTCCGTTACTGTAAGTCGGATCGAAAAGGTGTATAGAATCAATCTTATTGAAAATTAAATGCACTATAAATAATGTTATATACATTTATTCTCTATCTTGAATATTAACCGAGATATTTACATTTTTCAGTTTTCAGCCTTCAGTAAACCCCCTCTTCTACTTGTGTTACATAAATAATTCTCTGTTATATAATAAAATATATTAATTGAAGCCTAAATACTAAATATTGTTTTCATTAAACTTTTACTTTGTGAGATATATGCAAAAACGTTCTGTTGACCCCCCCCCCTGCTTTTGTTTTTGGATTACTAAAATTTGAGTGATTGAGATAAAACTGATTCTGATTCATTACAAATTACACCACTAGCTATAGTAAATCTGTTTTCAATAAAATTAATATGATATAATCAAATATATTCCATTCATTCCCGGTCTATCTATGCAGCACTACGAGGTTGGCTTGCCTGTTTGTTTACAATTCAGCCTTGTATAGTACATTTACTGAGCATTCACGATAGTGTTACCTGTATGTATATTTATCTATTGTAAACCTTCACGTGGGAAATCTGCTTAGTTTACGCAGCCCCTGCGTGACGGACTTTTCTCTCTCCAAGTAATATTCATATTCGTTCATGGCTGGAATCTGTCCAGAAATAGTGTTTAGGGGGAAGAGGGGTTCAAAAATTTAAAATATCTCCTTACTTGTAATAAAAGTCGGATTGTAGTGTATAAATTATATAGGGCCAATCTTGTAAATATATTGATGATCTGGTTTATATTTTAGTTATTTATCTGACTAGATACAATATGTATTGTTTTACTTAGTACTGGTATTGTCCTAGGGATTGATTTCAGTTGCTGTGTGCTTCAGTATCTCAATGTAATTGAGCAGCCCCACCAACTGTTTATAATTTTATACAATAAAGTTATTCTCTGTTGCTATAAACATTTATTCCAAACTCAAATATTAAGCGAGTTATTCGTATTTTCTTGTCTTCTGCCTTCAGTAATCGCCCAATTCTACTCGAAGGATTTATTCTTAGAAATAGAAAATTTAAAATGGGATAAAATCACTAATGTGCCATACTAGCACGTGAGAAATCTGCTTAGTTTACGTAGACCTTGCGAGACGGACTTTTAATGTTTTATGTAAATCATTGATTATTCGGCGTGTTTTATGGATATCAACTATTTAATAAATTTAATATTTCTGAGAAAAAGACCTGCTTTAGCAGATTTCCCCTAAGGGAAATCAGCTATTGAGGATGTACTCATGACACGGATTTTTACTTAGAAATAGAGAATATTTGGTGATATATCATACCAGCTGCTTAGTTTACGCAGCCCGGCGGATGTTTTCTCTAATTCGAATAGTCACGAATTTATTTGTTGTTGTTTTTTTTGTTTTTGGCTTTAGTTTTACTAATTATTAATTCTTATTTTAGTAGTTATTAATTCTATTTTACTCCTTCACATTGGAAATTCTCTGTCTCATCTTCCATAGTATCTACGAGATAGACATTTCTAGAGTGTGCACTTTAATTATCTAAAGATGGATTGGTAATTGAATATACGAAGTACTACGGACTCAGCAGAATGATTATTACTAGTGTATATTCTTTCTTGAACAATACAAGCTGAATTCATAAACTGGTAAAAGACGAATGCATAAGGTATGAAGCAGTGTACGGAGTGTACGAAGTAATCTACGATAGTGTGTACTTGCGCTCACACACACCTGGTGAGAGAGAAAGAGAAAGAGAGAGTGAGAGAGAGAGAGAGGGGGGGTGAGAGAGAGAGAGAGAGAGAGAGTAGAGATAGAGGGAGAGTAGAGATAGAGAGAGAGAGAGAGAGAGAGAGAAAGACAGACAGACAGACAGATAATCAAACAGAGAGGTATACAACTAGATCACACTCAAAAACTGCCCAAACAAGAAAGATAATTAATTCCTCGAGCACAAAATACCATTCCTCTATTTCTATATAGGTATTCTAATAGATTCTCAAAAATAGTACGTCGGGGAATCAATAATACAAGCCGTAATGGCGACAAAGCGTTAGTAACAGGTACAATTCCAGTGTTTAAATATTAATTATTGCAATGAATCAATTATTCATAATAATTGTTACTAGCCAATCACAATTTTCACACATAATTCATTGAGTAATAAGCAAGAAATAGCTAGAAGTAAATTTATGAAATGCATAAAAAATGGAATTAATTTTTCGTAATACTGGTAAGCACGTTGTGAAAGCATTTATACAATTCATAAAAAACATTTTTTCTATATTCATTATTTAGCATAATCAATAAAGTTAAAAATATTCATATTTATATCTCTCTATTTCACTGCACATAGTCTCATCAATATATTCCAAAGTATGAAGAATTCATATTTTTTTTAAAAAATATTCTGATGGAGAATCGAGGAATTGAGAACAATGATAAATTATTTTGACCCAGTTTTATTTTTTGTCTCTCGTTTGCAAGCACATAAGCCTATCAAAACCGTAATAATAAAATCCTAAGCTTTATCCACTACAATGGTCTTTAAATAAATAAAAACTGCGCCCATTTCAAACAAAAAATCCCACAAAGTATGTCAAGAGTTATTTTTTTTAAAGTGCTTTTTGATTTATTATATTTTTCAATACTTACAAACACTAAAAACAACCGTGAAAAAATACTGCTATGAGTCTATAAATGAAACTTTTAGTAAATTAATAATTAAAAAATAGCTAATTTGGGCTCAATTGATTTACGTTTCGTATTTTTTAGTGTAACAAATTTTTTATTGTCTTAACAGCCTTTGGCATAACCTCTGTTACCAATACTAATGAACATGGAACAATGAATTAACACATTTGTATAATATCCATTAAATCCTGTAAATTTAGGCAATAACTTGTCACATTATGTGAAAGAAAACGTTTAATATTTTCTCTTATAGTTTAGAAAATAAACTTATTTTTTTGGGGGGAACAACTCGATCAAAGCACATATATATAAAAATTTATTGTATTTCTGCGTATGTAGGGTTTTTTATCTCGATCTATAACCGATGAGAAAACACTAATTTCCCCGTGCCATTCAAGTCTAGGATAATAATGTTAAAAAGGTTCGTAAAATTGGGTGAAACTCATTAAATCTAGTGTTAGATAAAATGTTGATGGCAGAGTTGCAAAAAAAAAAAAACGGAGTCAACCCACAACTACAAAAATAAACAAAAAAGTCTACCTACATTTCTCTGTTTAGCACTTAATAATAATAGAGACCTAAATACATTATCCTAAAATGACTTCTGTTGTATTGTTTTCATCCATATAATCATTGACACCCCAAGGCCAGAAGAATCAAGTTTTTTTTTTTTTTAATTTGCGTTGTGCTGTATTATACAGTTAACCATTTCGCTAAAAGCAATTGAAAAGCGAAAAGTAATAATAACAACAAGATATCACTGAAATTATCGATTAGCCATATTGCCAATGCTTAGGTAATTTTATGTCGCTTATCTGGGTTAGATAGCGAATAATCATAAAATATACTCCTCAAAATACATATTTCTTTTAATACGGTTTGTTATACTAGTTCGTAAACGATTTACTTTTTTCATCTGAAATTCTAGAGACTAAAACATCAAATAATACCTCTTTATGAATTATGTTGGTTTTCAGATTCCAAGGTTGGTTAGAATTTCAATCCACTCATGAGTGGTTTAGAGTATTTTAAGCAAAATATATACAATTAAATTTTTAATTAGGCATTATTGTTAGAGGCAATATTATACACAATAACATCAGCAATAGTGATGTAGTTTGCCAAGACACACTCAACAGGAATTCGCAATACATATTCATGTTTTTAACTCAAAAATATTTGTTGGTACTAGATATTTAAATTTAACCAAATCTATTGCTTTCATCAAACGATTTATTATTATTATTATTGTCTAAGCCGTATGTACTACCTAAAGGATATGTCTGAGAGCCTAATCCTTCATATTCCCTTCCCAAACCAAAACAATCCTCAAATCACATCTTCCACTCCATATGTGTCTAACAGCACCATAACGCCACCATTTCCTTACCCCGGTCCAAGCTCCCTATAAAAATTCCAATCCCTGCTTTCTAGGTTTCCTGACTCATTAAAAATCTCTCAACACGAATAATTATTCAGACTAATTAAACTGTAAACATTTTATCAAGTAAATCCCAATCCCATCAGCTAATGATTTGTAAAACTTCATATATGACAGTAAAATACTTCAAAAATTAATAATTATATAAAATTAATGTATTATGTATTTATTTATTTGTCCTTTAGTGGACAAAAATCTTATTTGGCGTCCTTTATGTGAAAATTAAATGTGATGTGAACTGTAAATTTGAGAGAGCATGAGTAAAGCAGATTTAAGGAAAATGGCATATTTTAACGTATTTTTACATATGTGTATATATAAAGATATATATATAATACATAATATGTTATTTTCCTTCAATCGGCTTTGCTCAGAATGCCTTAAATTTCAGTTCACATCACATTTAGTTTTCACATAAATGGCACCTAATAAGATTTTTTTTATATGAATGTACATTTATGGAATCATAATAATAAGATTAACCATAAAATGGTTGCATATATGAGAAGACACTTGTTGATTTATGGGGCGGTGCTGGTCTGAGTGCTCCCTCCCCAAGATGGAGAGCAACGCTACCACGGAAGGCCACAGCTCTTCCCTTCAAACCTATCGCCTCTATTGATTTCACCGGTGCATTTATCATTTCATATTACAACAGTTGATTTAAGAATTTTTAATTAACTCCAGCAATTGGAGTCTTTTCTTTTCGATCCATTGTACGATTTAATTATTATATTTATAAGCTGATGTATTTGTAAATATTAACTTTACACTGCCTCAAAGATAAGTTTAACAAGTTAGAAATACGCAAACATACTGAAAATCGTTAAGACTGCTTCACACTTTTTAAATTGATTTTAATTTGGAATTAGGCCTATTTCAGATTGATTAAAATATTATCAGATAAGAAGTCAGCCAACAATTTTTATTATTACTGTATTATAGAATTTATTTATTTTTTATCATTTTTTGGTAGTAAGGTTCTTTAATGTGCTTTATGTAGTGAAAAGTGCATTTTTAATTGTACAAAAAGGTAGTTAAATATATTTTGAAAAAAAATATATTGGGAACTCTTCCATTCTTATTTTTCTCTAATACAGTTTTTTTTTTATTAAATTGCTCTTAATGAAACTAAAAACTAGAAAATTTATAAGAATCGTTACTTTTTCTCTGTACAATATGTTGTGGAATGGTCGTAAGGTTACCAATATAATAGCTTTAAATGCTCTAGTAAACGAGGGAGTTGTATTATTGTCATTGTGTTTTGTCCGATAATTTTTTGTTTGTAATAAAATAATTGTTTAAATTTTATTTATATTTTTTTTCTAATGGTGCTGTCGAAATATCCTTTTAAGAAAGAGATTGATGGCGGTGAGCGAGTTGGGAGAAGAGTTAAAGTCCCTAGGAGCCGTATGGTAGTGAAGCTGGTCGTTAACATATTCCAGCGGGGCATTTATACACAGGAGATGACTACAATTTTTTTTTTATTTTTGATGAATACCTACCTTTTTTGTGTGCGCGAACCGGCTAAGAGCTAGGCGAACCTTCCTCTTTGTCACTAGTGTCCTGAGTGTCACTCTGCACTACGATAACTAGGTGTAGCTCGACGGGCTGTGGGCCTCGCGAGGGCCTCCTCAGCCCTACTGACTGGCCCCGACAGGGGGGGGTGCGCAGGCCCCCTCACAACAAGTGGCTACCACCCCTCTCTCCCCCTACTCCCTCCCCATCTAGCCCTTCAACTATAATTAAATACTATACCAACAATAAATAAATGCTCTTCATATGCTCAGATGACGAGAGTAATCCTTTTTATTCCGAATCCCTATAAGTATTCATTTATCAGCGGACCCGGATTACATTCAGGATTACATGTAATCACCCGGATTACATTTTTTAAATATAAAAACGGCAAAAATCCGAAAACGTAAAATTAAATACTAAGCTTCTTTTTTACATTGGCGCCGCATTTGAAATTAACTTATAATCACATGATTTTAGAAATACCAGTGATAAAACTCATACTAATAAACTATTATAAACATTGATAAAAGAAAGTTTTAAGAGAAACTGAACCACACTTATTACAAGTATAAAATTAACAAAAATGACATTATTTTGGTAGCCAATAAGCCCCCATACTTTATAATATTGCATTAAATAAGTCATCGTTTTGATGCCTTCTTCGCCAGACGAACTCACATATGTTGGAGTCTACCATTGTTCTCCTTGTTCCACATTCACGTTTATGTCTACGTTTTAGTGAGGACCACAATGATTCTACACGTTGTGTATGTGCCCCAGTTTTCATATTGATGAAATTTTTAGAGTGGTTAACAGTAAAATGTTTATATTTCATCCCTGGTACTTTTTTAAGGCCGCGATATGACCTCCAGCAGTCAGTGTATATTGTTGTTCCAGGCCTAATAAATAACATCAGTAGAAGGTAATAAATTGTAACAGTTATTAAACTAATATCTCAGAAGTATTTCTAAAATCATGTGATTATAGCCTAATTTGAAAAGTAATTACCAATTATATTTTTATTAACTTTTATAAAATATTTTTAATATTTATTTTATTTTTATAAAAGTTTTTGTCTTTTACCAATTATTCATGTTTTGTTTCTGTTTCCTCTTCATACCTTTCCCCGTTCAATAGTTTTTTTTCTGTTTTAATAGTTTTTTTTCTATTAGTTCCTACTTTATTTTATTTTGCACTATTGTTATCGCCGAGCAGCAACAATAAATTTAATAACTAGATTGAATAATTTGGAGAAATTTTACCATTTGGCTGTGTGATAAAGGGTGTAAATCGCAAAAACTTGCATGACACCAAACAAACAAAACAAATAAATTAAATAAATAATTTGAAATGCGGGGCTAATGTAAAAAAGACCCAATACTACATATCACAAAATGTATTCAGGACTAGCTCAACCCATTTGAATTAGGTGAGAATAATTTCAAGAAATATAATATTGCACCACGTAGTGTTTTGTACTCATACTAAATTAAATAAACAGATTGGTTTGATGCAAATCGTTTTCTTTTTAAGATGAGAAAAGCATGGTTGTTCAAATTTCAGTATATACAGACATTTTTTTTTAAACAAGTAGATACAACTTAAACCGTAAAATCACAAGATTGATGGCTGTGGATTAAGATAAAGACGAAAATAAAAAAGAACGACTTTAAGAGAAGCTTTAACTAAAATTTGTAACACTTTTTGATTCCATCTTTACATATACAGACTATATATATATATATATATATATATATATATATATATTTAGATGGATATATTTAGGGTATTTTCAACATCTATACTGACCCTACATAGTCTACTATGGCCAGTAAACTCTGATCCTCAAAGCAGTAAGTAGAATAATCAAAAAATAATCTCAATGGATCGTTCACTTGCAGATGTAACTTTGCTATTAGCGAATTCCCCCAATAATACTTTAGGGCTGCACGAAAGCCATCCTATTCTTTGTTCCATTTTTATTTGACTACCTTATTTTGTAGGGTTGAAATTTCAGAGTCAGAAATTGAAATAGTAGTCATTATTCTATGAGGGTTCTCAACAAATCAGCCTCACTCCCTCACAGCTCAACTCTCATGTAGCTAGATTTTATTGAGTTATATGCAATATCTCCGCTCCAATGAATCAATATGAAAAAAATCATGCAACAGTTTTATATCTTTTTATAAAGTATATATGATTTCCTCAAGGAAAATTTGCTAAAAAATTGACTCTCTCTTATAGAAATACTTTTTACCGACAAGTCGATTTGATGTGTGACTTCCCAACCTCCAAGTCTTCGGATGGTCCTAGTAAACATATTTTCTTTCTCATTTCCGATCAAGTCCCAGGTGACGGCTGGGTCTGAAATTCTGTTCGTTTATCACATCAGAACTGCTTCTGTCTCTTTCCTTCCGCTATTTAGTACCAGCCGTTAAACTTCTAGAAATATTCAGCTTCTTCTGCCATCAATAAAGAGAACTGGGAGAACCCCTGTACCAAAAAAAGTCCGTCACGTAGGGCCTGCGTAAAGTAAGCAAATTTACGACGTACTGTTGTAACACAGTTCATCAATGCATTATAATCTGTGTTTTTCCTCTTTTAAATACATTATGTTAACAAGACGTATACATAAGTTAGACTTAGTGGTACTGTAACTAAATGAAAAATACAAATATCTCGGTTAATATTCAAGATACAGAATAAATACATGTAATAATATTTATAGTAAATTTAATTTGCATTGAGAGTTATTCTATACACTTACGACTTATAGTAACGAAGATATTTCAAATTTTCAAATTTCTCCCCCTCTAACCCCCCCCCCTGTGAACCACTCTCTTCGCAATCGATCTTGGCCAAAAGAGGACACACACAACTAGACTTCGAACAATCCTAAATATGGAGTTTTATCGTTCTAGCTGATTTTGAGGCAAGCGAGATGCGTACATACGTGCTAAACTAACTTTGAAGCCATTGCATATGGGTTCAGAGTCAAAAATCATTTTTGCGTTGAAATCTGAGAAACAAGATTCCGACGATCCTTCGTTTTCTTTGCGTAATTGGGTTTTCTTCTATAGCTAAGCTCCCCTCCCCTCGAAATTTACAATATATAAGGCAGCCTGTCTTGTTGAATAAGTACCAATTGGGCACTACAGTTCTTCCAGAACCTGTAACTGATGTTAGAACGTTCATCGCCATGCATCTGTGGTCACCGATCAAGCGTCGTTCATTTTGCCATGTCTGCGGGGTAGGGATCAACTATAGCCTCTCCTTGGGTTTCATACCAAAACTTGTTGAACAGGCTACCACGTTACATTCCATATAGCATTAGCACCCTACTCATTGGCAATGATTATATCAAGTTCACTTTACTTCTGATATTCCATCAATGCTTGAACCCCTTGAGCCTGGACGTCTCTCCTAATTCACTAGGTTGGAGCTAGCGTACATAACTACTACAAGGCCACCTTATAAAGTTCCTGTTCATCTTCCTGGTGTAGGCAGCTGAAAACATTCTCCAGGCCTTACGACCCTCTCGGCTTTACCACAACTTGGGTTTTATATATTCTTCCAGAATCACGATCACTGTTACTATCCCTCCCTTGTACTCCATCACACTGCAGCTTGAAAATTGTCAGAACAGATTCGTCATTGTCCCTTGTCAGTCAAGAGGTTGTCATATTTATCAATGTACTGAAAGCCTTAGATTGAACGTTCGATTACTTCAACTCTCCGGCCATTTCTCATGTATCACTAGCAGTGTTCCAACATCGCCTTACTTGCTTTAAACGCCTACTACAAATTGCAAAGGAAGATAATAAAAACCCACGTCTATCTTAACAGCAGTTAAAAAATAAGAGTTTCGCATGCATTTTTAAAAAATATGTGTTACATCTGATCCCTGAAAGCTACTTTAGTATAAACTGCTATGAAGAAAGAAGTGGCACGTTAGTATGATTCTTGAAACTATTACTCGTCCTGTTCCAACATTGAGTTACAAAATGTAACGCAAGAAGCCTTATTTTTTATTTTTATTTTGTAAAAGAAGCGATATCATGGCATAAGTGTAACAGTAAAATTGATAGAGGGAAATAAGTAATCTGAAGGTCCACAGACTTCAACTCTATCTTTTTTTTTAAGATGAGAAAAGCATGGATGTTCAAATTTCAGTATATACAGACATTTTTCTCTTTTTTTTAAATAAGTCGATATAACGGAAAATCACAAGGTGGATGGCTTTGATAAGATAAAGGCGAAAATAAAAATGGACGACTTTAAAAAAACTTTAACTATAATTTGTAACACTTTTTGATTCCATCTATACATATACAGGTGATATATATATTTAGTTGGATATGTTTAGGGTTTTTCAACATCTATACTGACTCCACTTAGTCCTTTATGACCAGTAAACTCCAATCCTTAAATCAGTAAGTAGGATTAACAAAAACAAATCTCAATGGATCATTCTCTTGCAGATGAAACATTGCTATTAGCGAATTCCCCCAATAATAGTTTAGGGCTGCACGAAAACCATCCTATTCTTTGTTCCATTTTCATTTGACTAAGTAATTTCCTAGGGCTGAAATTGCAGTATGTCAGAAATTGAAATTATAGTCATTATTAAAAATGATGCATATAAATAGTCCCATAATAATAAAGGGGCTTCTAAGAGTAGGTTCCTCTCCTTTATTATGATACTATTTCGAGTAGACTACATTTGTTATATATTACCATGTTGAGACTTGCCATTGAATATAGAGTTGAATAGAAGGAGTAAGTTTGATGAGAGAGTCACAATACGAACTGGATACTCCCTCCATTCTATTGAAGTAAGGGTTCTCAACAAATCCACCTCACTCCCTCACAGCTCGTCTCTCTCTCTCTCTCTCTCTCTCTCTCTCTCTCTCTCGAGAGAGAGAGATAGAGCGAGAGAGAGAGAGAGAGAGAGTGAGTGAGAGAGAGAGAGAGAGAGAGAGAGAGAGAGAGAGAGAGAGAGAGAGAGAGAGAGCGGAGAGAGAGAGAGAGGAGAGAGAGAGGAGAGAGAGAGAGAGAGAGGGGGAGAGAGAGGAGAGAGAGTGAGGAGGAGAGAGAGAGAGAGAGAGAGAGAGAGAGAGAGAGTGAGAGAGAGAGAGAGAGAGAGAATGTATCAGGGATTATTTTCCCCCATATGCTGTAATTTTATCATCTATCTAAATATGTAAGAGATTCTTAATTGTAATAAAATATTTGCACTGACATTTTTGAATAATGAGAGAAGATGATGAAAATATCAAACGATAGGCTAGAAGAAACCCCAACTTGTGCACCCTAATATATAATAAATGTTCAGCATTATATTCAATTAATCACAAAATTATTTATTATAATTTATAATACTAAATACACAAAGAGAAGTGATCGCAGTAACTAATTCTTAACAGCAGGTCTCCATTTCACAGAGAAATGAAATAATTAAGAGATTAAAACTCTTAATCCGAGAGTCTTTACTTGTCAAGCAATAGAGAAGCTCTCATTGGGCGTGATTTATTAATAAAACTCAAACAATGACTATTCAGGTATAAATTTCAGAGCGCGTGACTTATTTAATTTAACAAAAATAAATTTATCAAACAAGTGAAAGAGGAATCCTTGCCTGACTGAGCGATTTAACCCCCCCCTACCCCCCCCCCCCTATTTTTTTTCTTGGAAAATCCACAACCCCCTAGCTCACTAGAACTCTCTATAATGGAAATTTTTTTTCATCTGTATGAAAAGACTTTTTGAATTGTATATTGATAATATTTTGCAAATTCCATACAATAGCATTTATCATTTAGCTCAAACTCGGAATTATTTCAGAAAATTTTGGACAAAAATAAAGAGAAAGGACTGTTTGAACTTGTTTTATAATAAACGTGTATGTTTATTCCGGTATCGTTTTCAGAAAAATTTGTAATAGTCTGTATTTGACGTGCTGGATGGCGAAGGTAAAAAAATCACAGGTAAGAATCAACGAAAAGCCCACGTTCTTTCACACTTATTTATTCTAAGCGGCAGTGGGCTTTCAAAGAACTCTCTACATCATCTGTGTCCTTAAAAGGCAACTTTTTTGAACCCTACTTAACTTATCTATGGCGGAAGGTAAAAAAAAAAAAAAATGAAAATAATAAATGATTATTCAAATCATTTTTATTTCTAAACTAGTTTCGCGTCCATATGACCCCTGTAGTAGAACTTCTACTACACAAAGGAACTAAACTAACGGCTAAATCTTTCTTTATAACTTTCCACTAGTTGACCTTCTCTATGAACTTCTCTTGGACATCATTTGAAGTAATCATTTTTTTTTGTTGGCCTCCCGCAATAAATTAAACTAGCTTGCGCCAGCAAGGGGGCTTCGCCCCCTTGACCCCCTTGGCGAAGCGATGCCTTCGGCATCGCCACAAAGGGCGGAGCGATGCCTGCGGCATCGCCACAAAAGGTAAAGCGATCCCTTCGGGATCGCCGTATAGAGACTCGGCCTTAGCGGAAAAAAATAAATATTTTCCCGATTATTTGACAAAAATAGAAATATAATTTTGTAATCAATTTAATTTTTTTTATTTATTTTTTTTGCAATGATATAATGCTCTATTTAATTAAAATAGCAGGTAAAATTCTGTTTGAATGGTAAAATGATTGATTTTTAAAAAAATACCACGTAAAATAGGTAAAAATGGTCATATACAGGATTTAGAAAAAATACGTAGTAAAATGGTTAAGTGCACGATTTAATATAAAATGATGTGCACGATTTAATATTAAATAAGAAATAAATACTAATACATTTAATTCAAATTGGTTTTATCGTGATTTAAATAAAAAACTAAGGTAAATAGTGAAATACACAATTTAAAAATGAATAGTAATGAAAATACTATTAAATACACGATTTCGAAAACAGACGAAGTATAATAGATAAGTAAAAAAATAAGGTAAAGATATAAACGTAGCTACCTACTGAAGAATATAAGGTAATATGTTGCCCGTAGATCCATGTTTCCTAAAAATGATATAATGCCCAATTTATTGGAAATAGCAAGTGAAATTAATTTAAAATGGTGAAATAATCGATTTTTTAAAAAAATACTATGTTAAATAGGTAAAAATGGTCATATACACGATTTATAAAAAATACGATAAGCATACGATTTAATATTAAATTAAGTGCAGGTATTAGTAAATACTATATTATTATTATTAAAAAATAGCAAGTGAAATTAATTTAAA
Organism: Riptortus pedestris; assembly: GCA_019009955.1. Taxonomy (NCBI): domain Eukaryota; kingdom Metazoa; phylum Arthropoda; class Insecta; order Hemiptera; family Alydidae; genus Riptortus; species Riptortus pedestris. The sequence goes on along the minus strand of CM032228.1, from coordinate 206,451,297 downwards.
ATGGTGAAATAATCGATTTTTTAAAAAAATACTATGTTAAATAGGTAAAAATGGTCATATACACGATTTATAAATAATACGTTAAGCATACGATTTAATATTAAATTAAGTGCAGGTATTAGAAAAAGCAAGTGAAATTAATTTAAAATGGTGAAATAATCGATTATTTAAAAAAATACCATGTAAAATAGGTAAAAATGGTCATATACACGATGTATAAAAAATACGTTTAGCATACGATTTAATATTAAATTAAGTGCAGGTATTAGTAAATACTATATTATTATTATTAAAAAATAGCAAGTGAAATTAATTTAAAATGGTGAAATGATCGATTTTTTAAAAAAAATACCATGTAAAATAGGTAAAAATGGTCATATACACGATTTATAAAAAATACGTTAAGCACACGATTTAATATTAAATTAAGTGCAGGTACATATTAGTAAATACGTTAAGCACACGATTTAATATTAAATTAAGTGCAGGTACATATTAGTAAATACTATATTATTATTATTATTAAATTGTAATATATTTAATTCACATTGGTTTAATTGTGATTTAAATAAAAAAATAAAGTAAATAGTGGAATACACAATTTAGAAATGAATACTAATGAAAATACTAATAAATACACGATTTAGAAGAAAAACGAAGCAAAATAGTTAAGTTCACGATTTAATATTAAATTTAGAAATAAATCTAAATGCATTTAATTCAATTTGGTTAATTCCTGATTTAAAAAAAATATGGTAAACATATAAACGCAGCTACTTACTGAAGAATATAAAGTAATATGATGCCCGAAGATCCATTTTTCCTATAAAAAATGAAGAAACTGCCACCTATTAATAAATGGTTTATGAAATAACATGTCGTGTAACAATATCATGAATAATATAAGAAATAAACTGTACATCACAATTCCAATGATAAAAGAAGAGTATTAGATATAACGAATGGACTAAATATGACTCAAAACAGGAAACAATGCAGTGTACGTCCGGTCCTAGCTGCAGGATAAACGGCCTGTCCCAGCAGTACAATCAGCGGCCGGTAGAGTGTGCCATAGTAATAGAGCGGCTAAATGAATCACGCCCAAAGCAATAATTCAAGAATACGTAAGACACCCGACAACAACATTTAAAAAAAAAATCTACTATCAATGATGTGTATTCGCATTATTAAATCGTTTGTAAATAAACAAAAATTAAAGGAAGTAGGGGAAGCAGTTAGGATTAGTGCAAAATATATCTTGAAGAGTGAGCTGAAGTCGATCAAAACAAAGGAAATATTCAGAACTAATAACTTGCAACATTCAAGTTATTCATTTCTTAGTAAAGAAAATTCATAATATACACCATTCAATTAACATCACTAAGGTTTTGGCAAATAAAAACAATTTAAAGAAGAGAGGAACGAAAAGCAGTAAGCTATAGTTAACTGAATATCTGGCAGAGAGTGCTGAAGTCAAATATACGACACAAAACCCTTCCTAGCCGATAGCTATCAGCATTTAAAATATTATGCTAACACAAAATATACAACAGTAATAATTAAAATTCAGAACATATAGAATTATTATATGAAAATGAACAAACCAATTAATGAATAATAAAAAATTAAAAAGAACAATTGGACATATAATAACAGTAAATGAAATTGAAGGCTCTCGCCGGTTTTAAATGATTTCTTAGAATAAGACACTTGACTACGCAATTTCACTTATAATACATATTTAGATGACATTAGTTTTTCATAAAGCTCGCCCTTTGCCCTTCGCCCGAAGCCCCGGTCGGGAAAGAGATCGGGCTTACCCTCGGATTTATAGCGAATTTAAAGCGAAAAAAATGCGGCCGGGAATAAAAATTTTCGAGGGCCTCTAGCTATTACGGATCGAGAGATATTACGGATTCGATAATTTTCCAAAGCAAAAGTCGACCACGACGAACAAAACGGTACCCGGATCGTGAAAATCGGTCCAGCGATAAGGGCGGTACATTTCGGAGGGCAAACTCCAAGTCGTGGTGGTACAGTGGCTATATATTATAGAATGCCATCCCCGATGCCCCGAATTTTTACTATACCGGGTGTGTAGAGTAGCGCATTTCCCGACGACCTTCGAGCCTGGAGAGCTACTATTTCGCCTTTAAAAACGTCTGGCGGCTTTTCTAAGGGGAAATCTCGGTGTCTGAGGCCGGTATATCGTTCCTACCGTCCCTGCCTTTGCCCTCCGGCGAGATTACCCCCCTCGAATAGCCCAAAGGGGGGGTTTTGGCCGTTCGAATCTAGCGAAGGTAAAACTGTTCCCCATACCCCAGCTAATAAATGTCAGCGTTTTTCGCCTTCGAAAAATCGTAGCGCTCGCCCAGGACGTCGGATCCGGACGGTCGAGGTCTCGTCTGGTCCGTAGGAATGTATTGTTCGATTCGAGACCCCGCACGCCAAAATCGGTCCAGCGGTCGGCCCCCTGGGCGGCCTTAAGTACGCCATTCCGAGCCCCAAAAACGTCGTTTCTCGGAAAACACGAAATTTCGCCTTCTCGCCTCGCTGAACCTCATTAGCAGTACTTTTTCCTCATTTATAGCAGGAGGGCGTTAAACGTCAGTCTTTGGAGAGTCACCGGCTCGAATCCGGACTTTCCAGCCCCCACTTCCGGGGAGCCAGGACCCCCTGAAAAAAGAGGTCGTTTCGAAATTAGCCTTTTTTCAAGAGGGCATATCTCCGCCCAGGGACCAAAATCCCGGGTTTTCGGAATTTTTTGTATATCACGGCACCCGGGGCTTCGAAATGATGTGTGATAAGTCCCGACCGGAAGTGGGCTGGTACCCGGAAAAACTCATTTTTTCGAAAAAATGGCGAAAAACAGGCGATTTTGCGAAATTTTAAAGTTTTGCCATAAAAATTAAAAACTATAAAAAAGTGTCGCACACGAATCGATTCACAATCTATCAGGCTACCACCGTGCAAAATCTCGCGGATATAGCGCGAAATGAGCGTCGGTTACGCCCCAAAGAGTGATCAAAAACAGGGTCGAAATGGCCGACTTTGAGGGTCCGTAGCTCCTCCCAGAGTGGAGATATCGGAGATTCGACAATTTTTCAAAGAAGAAACCCGCATACGCCCTACAACGTGCGCTCGTCAGTTTTTCCCCAAGTATTGCCAGTTTGGCTGGGAAATTCACGGGCGAAACGCGCGCTTTCGGATTCGGCGATTTTGACCACTTTTCTCGAAAATCCGCGTTTAAAAATTTTTCTCTCTCGGGGATCGGGGAGTAAATTTTTATCGCGGCACGTGCGTCGTAGTACTCGACGGCCCGCGTCTTCGGACGGGTCGCTCGACCCCGTAGCGTTTTCCGGGGGGCCGGGAAAAATTCGTTTAGGCGAAAATTCGTGGGTTTTAGCACTCTCGGATTTTTCCCTCTCGCTCTAAAAGTCCGAGCCGGAGCCGGTTTTGGGTTTTTAATAGAGGGGCGAATAAGGGATGAGGGCTCGGAAGCGGATTTCCCTTATCGGCCCCCGGGGATGGGGGAGACCGCGACAAAGAGAAGCTTTTTTCGATGGCCGATTTCGAGAGGGTCGTGTGGAGCGGCGGGGGGAAACTCGGGGAAACGCCTCGGTGAAAAGTTAGACAATTTCCTTTAGATGTGAAAAGACCCCTCGAAACCGAAAAACGACCGAGAAAAAGGGGGGTTAGGGCCGTTTCCGCGGGAAAGCGATTTTGGACTTTGAGCGCCTCGCTACGGGAATCGAACCGTCCTATGTCGAAGCTAAAGGTGTCTACGGCTCAGGGATTCATCGGAGAGTTTTTCCCCCGGTCGGGAAAGAGATCGGGCCTACCCTCGGATTTATAGCGAATTTAGAGTGAAAAAAATGCGGCCGGGAATAAAAATTTTCGAGGGCCTCTAGCTATTACGGATCGAGAGATATTACGGATTTGATAATTTTTCAAAGCAAAAGTCGACCGAGACGAACAAAACGATACCCGGCTCGTGAAAATCGGTCCAGCGGTAAGGGCTGGGAATTTTTCGGGCCTCTCCAGAATCCCTGGTGGTAATGTGGCTATAATATATATAATAAGTAAATTTTTGAACCTACAGTTTAAAGGAATCCTTGGTTCATACAAGTTGTCATTGAAACGGCACAGGTAAAAGAGCCTGTGCTCTGAAAGTGTTCTGCTGCTCAGAATAAATATTTTGAAGGAATAAGGCTTTTTTCGATAATTCTTACTTGTCAACATTAAATTTAGTACAGCCAAATGACTTGTTTATTTAATTGAATAGGTACTCCAGGCAGTATTATCTCGTAATTTCAACTCATTTTGACTTATGCATTTTTTTATTTTGATAATCTTAAATACACTACTATCACATATTAACTGGTTTTTAGCAGAAATCAGCTATTGAGGTCGTACTAATGACGCGATTTCTTCAAATGTCCATCGATCCTACCCAGGAGATGACGAAAATGAGGTCCGTTCAAAACTATATATATTTGTCTGTTAACACTCCAGCGGTCGCAGTATTTGTTTAATCGTCACCAAACTCCGTATTTAATCGTTTTATTTAAAAAGAAAGATCAAGTTCGTTAACGGTTGAAATCGGAACTGGGGGAGGAGGAATTTCGAAATATCTTCCAACCACCAATCTTTTGTCAATTAAATTGACTATAATCATTGTAATACACATTTATTCTCTATCTTGAATATTAACCAAGATATTTGCATTTGCGTGTCCGTATAACCGAGATGAGATAGGCTAAGGTCGGTTCTATTCGTTTCCACCGAAAGCTAGTTCGGTCGTTTACGTAATTGTTCGGCTCTCGTGAAATTCCCTATCTTGAATATTAATAAAAAATCCGTCACGCAGGGGCTGCGTAAACTAAGCAGATTTCCCACGTGAAGTTTTACAATAGAGAAATCTGCCTAATAACAACTGTAGTAGTAAGAAACCTCTAAACCTAAAACATTATTTAGGGCGTAATAACCCAGTAGTTTCTAGCCCCAAAAAACAGTTAACCTAAACTCTAAACCTATTCATGAGGGACGAATAGTTATGGAAATGGCCGCCAGAGCTCTCGGCGGAAAGTCCGAACATAGCCTACTGGTGACCACACGCAGAATACAAATGCAAATATCTCGGTTAATATTCAAGATAGAGAATAAATGTATATAACAATATTTATAGTAAATTTAATTTGCAATAAGATTGATTCTGTACAATTTTTCGGTCTGACGTATAGTAACGGAGATATTTTGAATTTTCGAAAATCCTCCCCTCTAAACCCCCCCTCCCACTGGTCCGATTTCAGCCGTTAACGAACTTGATCTTTCTTTTTACATGAAACGACTAAATTTGAGTTTGGTAACGATTAAACGAAAATTGCGACTGCCAGAGTGGTAACAGACAAATATATATACATATATATATATATATATATATATATATATATATATATATATATATATATACAGTTTTGAACGGACATCATTTTCGTCATCTCCTGGGTAGGATCGATGGACATTTGAAGAAAAATGTCGAAAATTCCGTCATGAGTACAACCTCAATAGCTGATTTCCCTTAAGGGAAATCTGCTAAAATGATTGTATACTATTGTTGTTGTACCTTCCCAGCTGTAGTATTCCTGCAGAACCTCGAGCCAAGCACAGCAACCTGAGCTTTTCCAGTTGATCGTTGGTGATGGCTGCTTTTCTCCGGGCTTGGCTCATCATCTCGTCCTCTGCTCTATTCCCTGCTGATCTAGGCTTCATCTGACAACATGATAATAGTCTCTATCTTGAATATTAACCAAGATATTTGCATTTGTATTAAGTGTGTCCGTATAACCGAGATGAGATAGGCTAAAGTCGGTTCTATTCGTTTCCACCGAAAGCTAGTTCGGCCGTTTACGTAACTGTTCGGCTCTCGTATGGAGATTCCTCTATTGTATAACTTCACGTGGGAATCTGCTTATTTACGCAGCCCCTGTGTGACGGACTTTTTATAGTAAAACAGCAGTATATTGAAGGAAATATTTCTCAATATTAAATACCAAGCATTATTATAATGAAGCACTTAATAATGGACAAAGACGGAATTCAAGGTAGGATAGTTATAAAATGTCTTTCGTGTGGTTTTTTAGTAATATAACCGCATTTTAAATTATATCAGGGCTTAATTATTTGTTTCTTCTTAGTATTTATGCCCCGTCACATACATGCATTCATAATGTATGTATTTCTGTCATAAAACATCACGCGGGAAATCTTATTAATCATTCATTTATGTGATCTATGTATGTGTAAACTGAATATGTAACACAAAATGTATTTCATACTTAAATTTTTTCTAGAATTCCGTTAAGAAATATTTTCATTACCTACAAAGTGAACCATCATTAAAGAAATATATATACATTTTATTCAAATTAATTCCCAAAAGTGGCATTTGTATTTGTAAGTATCAAAATATTAAGCCAAAGAAATGTATTAAACAACTAGATTACTTTTGATTGATAGTTAAATATTTTCCAGTCAACTTATGTTCCTTGATTTATTGCAGACGATAAATTTTCCTTAGTAATAAGCTTCTATTTAGAGCTGTCTACTTGAAAAGTTTCTAAGTCAATATTTCACTTATTCCAGAAAGTTAATTTGAATCAAGTAAGAACGTTGATGAATATTTATTAGTATTTGTTTAAGGATAAGTTTTTTTTTTTCAGGAGGGGGTCAAGTTAGTCATGTCTGGTCAGGCGTAGTCTTAATAATACTCTTTGAAAACCTCTCGGAGTCGTGAGTTCGATTCGCTCTTGTGTCAGAGCCATTAATTCATGAATTGGTATTTCATGAAATTTATTAACGTCCACATTGTGCTGCTAAGGCTAATTGAGACCGTGATATCTATAGGTAGCCACCCTTTTCTAGCCAGAGAGGAACTAAGGATTTTAGCAGATTTCCCTTATGGGAAATCAGCTATTGAGGTCGTACTCATGACGCGAGTTTTGAAAAATTTCCTCAAATGTCCATCGATCCTACCCAGGAGATGACGAAAATGATGTCCGTTCAAAATTATATATATATATATATATATATATATATATATATATATATATATATATATATATATATATATATATATATTTGTCTGTTAACGCTCTAGTGGTCGCAATTTTTGTTTCATCGTTACCAAAGTTCATATTTAATCGTTTTATGTAAAAAGAAAGATCAAGTTCGTTAATGGCTGAAATCTGACCAGTGGGAGGGGGGGGGTTAGAGGGGGGATTTTTGAAAATTCGAAATATCTCCGTTATTATGCGCCGGATCGAAAAATTGTAAAGAATCAATCTTATTGAAAATTAAATTTACTATAAATATTGTTCTAAAAATTTTTCTTATCTTGAATATTAACCGAGATATTTGCATTTGTATTGTGTGTGTGGTCGGCAGGAGTCGGCTTTATTGGGGACATTCCGCCGAGAGCTAGTGCGGCCGTTTTCGTAACTATTCGTCTAGAGGGGGGGATTTCCGAAAATTCGAAATATCTCCCTTGCTGTACTTGTTCATGAATATGTACGGAGATATTTTCAGTTTTGAGCCTACAACAAACCCCCACTTCTACTCATGTCATATTAACAATAAGCTGTTGTATTATGAACCACTTATTGCAAGATTAAATACCAAATATTGTTTTCATCGAACTTTTTTTCAATGACCCCTCCCCCTCTTCTTTTGTTCTTGGATTACTAAAATTTGAGATAAAACTGATTCTGATTCATTACAAGTAGCATCACTAGCTTTAGTGAATTGTTTTCAATAAAATTAATATGCTATATTCAGATATATTTCATTAACTGATTGTCTTTCCGGTTTATCTATTCAGTGCTACAAGGTTCACTGACCTGTCTCTTTACAATTCAGCCACTTTCCGTTTAGAGATTAGTAATTTGTATTGTAAAGTGACTGAAAGATTTCCCATTACCGTTTGTATTTGTTCACTTAACATTCACAGTAGAGTTGCCTGTATGTATATTTATCAATTGTAAACCTTAGCGTGGGAAATCTGCTTAGTTTACCCAGCCCCGGCCTGAAGGACTTTTGATTTATGCGTTATAGCCGAGATATCGTGCTTCAGTTTCAAATTAAATAATCTAAATTATTTAAGATTAAGGATGGCTTTTCTGCAGTTCTCTGCTCATTAGATAGAAAAGTATTTATTACACTCAATGAAATATTATCACCACTATTTCCATCCTTGATGAGGAGTTTGAACATTTCGAGAGGGGGCAAAACATTTCGAAAAATTAGCGACTGAAATAGATAGATCAGTGACTGTTTATGTACGAACTTGAGTTTAATGAACGAAGAACCTATCAAGCCATAGGAGAGGGCACTTATCGAGCTAAGTTCATGAGTATTAGATTATGAGAAAGCAAACATATCCTGCTTAGATTAGCATATCCTCCACGAATCAACAAATATTAGCAAATTCAATAATTAATTTTTAGAATGGATAACAAAGAGAGAATCAAAAGTAACACAGAAATTACAAGTGCAATATAATTTTTCCTATGAATTATTTATTCAATTTACATCACTATACATTCTTAATACAAAAAAGTTCGTCACGCAGGGGCTGCGTAAACTAAGCAGATTTCCGTCGTGAAGTTTAGTAATAAATAGATAGATAGATAAATATGCATACTACTAACACAACAACACCGTGAATAAATACAAACGGAAATAAATGTTTCATCCGATTTCAATAACCTGCCGACAGGAAGCGTTAGGTTAGAAAAGTAAACAAACGGGTCGGCCTGCCTCAGACCGGAAAGAAAAACAATTACTGAAATATATCTGAATATAACACATTCATTTTATTGAGAACTATTTACGATATCTACTAGAGTAATTTATAATGAGTCAGAATAATTGTTATCTCAATCAATAAAATTTTAGCAGTTCAAAACTTTAAGATGGGGGGGGGGTCCTCAGGGCAGATGTGCATGTATCTCGTATAATAAAGGTCTCTTGAATACAATTTTTAGTATTTAAACTTCCAATAATGTGATTTATTATGTAGCAGAGTGTTGTTTACGTAACATGACTGGAAGTGGCGGTTTCCTGAAAACTAAAAAATGCAAATATCTCGGTTACTATTCAAGATAGAAAAAAACGTATATAACAATATTTATAGTAAATTTAGTTTGCAATAAGATTGGTTATATACAATTTTTCGATCCGATGCATAATAACGGAGATACCTCGAATTTTCGAAAATCCCCCCCCCTCTAAACCTCCCCTCCTTCTGGTCCTATTTCAGCCATTAACGAACTTGATCTGTCTTTTTACATACAACGGTTAAATATCGAGTTTCGTAACGATGAAACAAAAATTGCGACCACTAGAGCGTTAACAGACAAATATATATAAATATATATATATATATATATATATATATATATATATATATATATATATATATATAGATAGATAGATAGATATATAGATATATATATATATATATATATATATATATATATATATATATATATAATTTTGAACGGACCTCATTTTCGTCATCTCCTGGGTAGGATTGATGGACATTTGAAGACATTTTTCGAAAATCGCGTCATGAGTACGACCTCAATAGCTGATTTCCCTTAAGGGAAATCTGCTAAAACATAATGTATACCTGAAATCAACAAAAAGTAAATTTAAATAGAAAAGTACACTGGCTATACTCGATATCATGGTTCCTAATAATATAGGAGCTGAAGTAAATTATGGAAGTAAGGCATTGGTCGCAATACACTTGATTATTCTTGAGTCATAAGTTCGATTCCCATGTGGGCAGTAGGGATTAATTAGTCATAAATTAACTAATGAAACACTTAGTAAATACCATGGCAAAAAAAAATAATTACGTGAACACCATATTACTCCATTGTACAATTATTAAATTGAATAAATAAAATGTTGGTTACATGAATAGTTAAATACGATGATTAGCCCAAGTCAAAGAGATAAAATCTCCTAAAGACTCTTAGTAACTACATTTGAGGAGTCTCCTTGAAACCCCTGATGAATAGTTGAATACGATGATTAGCCCAATTCAAAAAGATAAAATCTCCTAAAGACTCTTAGTAACTACATTTGAGGAATCTCCTTGAAACCCCTGATGAATAGTTAAATACGATGATTAGCCCAAGTCAAAGAGATAAAATCTCCTAAAGACTCTTAGTAACTACATTTGAGGAATCTCCTTGAAACCCCTGATGAATAGTTAAATACGATGATTAGCCCAAGTCAAAGAGATAAAATCTCCTAAAGACTCTTAGTAACTACATTTGAGGAGTCTCCTTGAAACCCCTGATGAATAGTTGAATACGATGATTAGCCCAAGTCAAAGAGATAAAATCTCCTAAAGACTCTTAGTAACTACATTTGAGGAATCTCCTTGAAACCCCTGATGAATAGTTGAATACGATGATTAGCCCAAGTCAAAAAGATGAAATCACCTAAAGACTCTTAGTAACTAAATTTGAGGAGTCTCCTTGAAACCCCTGATGAATAGTTGAATACGATGATTAGCCCAAGTCAAAAAGATGAAATCACCTGAAGACTCTTAGTAACTACATTTGAGGAATCTCCTTGAAACCCCTGATGAATAGTTGAATACGATGATTAGCCCAAGTCAAAGAGATAAAATCTCCTAAAGACTCTTAGTAACTACATTTGAGGAATCTCCTTGAAACCCCTGATGAATAGTTGAATACGATGATTAGCCCAAGTCAAAAAGATGAAATCACCTAAAGACTCTTAGTAACTAAATTTGAGGAGTCTCCTTGAAAACCCTGATGAATAGTTGAATACGATGATTAGCCCAATTCAAAAAGATGAAATCACCTAAAGACTCTTAATAACTAAATTAGAGGAGTCTCCTTTAAACACCTGATGAATATTTGAATACGATGATTAGCCCAAGTCAAAAAGATGAAATCACCTAAAGACTCTTAGTAACTAAAATTGGAGGATTCTCCTTGAAAACCCTGATGAATAGTAAAATACAATGATTAGCCCAAGTCAAAGAGATGAAATCACCTGAAGACTCTTAATAACTAAATTGGACGAGTCCAGTTGAAAACCCTGATGAATAGTAAAATACGACGATTAGGCCAAATCAAAGGTCTAAAATCACCTAAAGACTCTTAATAACTAAATCCAATGAGACCGTGATGAATTCCTGAATACGATGTTTAGGCTAAGTCAAAAGAGAGGTAACGCCTGAAGAGTCTTGCTATCTAAATTTGATGAGTCCACCTTAAAACTCCAACTAAGGAGCTATGTGAAAGAGATGCGATTAGTCTAAAAGGACGTTGGTACCTCGGGAAAAATAAATATAAGGATCTAAATTGGAGAAGCCCAACTGAAGGCTCTTATTCGTAATCTATAATGATTGTTAAACCTTGGCCATGTATGATGTGCAACATACTAGGTGTGTAAATCTTTAATTTCAAATAATGTTAATCTAACAGTCGTTAAATACAACATAATATTCTTTTAGACGAATTTAATGAATTCCTTGCAAATCGAAATATTACTGTTTATGCTAACAATTAGGCTAATACGGCTAGTAATGGTTCTGAACTACATTAAGCAGAAACCGGATGGAACCCATTCAATCTTGCATGCCAACACGTCATTATTGTGTTGACACATAACACACTGTTATCAGCTGTGATGATAAACTATGCAAATGTATGATATTTAGTGAGTAAAAGCCTCGTCAATATCGATTTATGAAGCACACATTCATTCATTGCCACAAAGAGGCTCATTATACAAAAATGCACATCAATTTATAAACCTCATAAAGTATTCTATAGATGTTCATTATATGTACAAATATTAGCGGGGAAAATATGTGTTTAGATTCTCTTTTCAACAATAAATTATACGAAAATCCATTACAAAGCATAATAACAAACCAAATAGTGATTGAGGTGAATAACCTTTTACTTCTTTATCAGGCTTGGTGTCAAATGATGACTGCAGCCTAAACATCGGAGTGCTTCTTCTAATGACTGTTTATTTTTTCCTGTTATTCAAAAAGTACTAGTATCACCGAATGTTTAATTCTATGGTTCAAGAATCTGTGTTTCCTTGTCCGAAGCACTCACTAATCATAAACATTCGAGCGTTCTTGTAATTTAGGTATTTGAAGTATTTTATAAAAACTAGTATAAAATCCTATAGCAAAAATAATGAATTTAGTAGGTAAACTCTCGAAAAATATGATTCAGAGTTAAAAAACAAGAAAAAATATTTAACATAATTAGCGTGGAAGGAGTGAGGAGTTGAAATCTCTGTATCCTAGACTGTTAAGAAGACCCATCCTCCTCTCCTTGGTGCCATCTTAGTCATAGAACATTGGATGTAAGCGAAGATCAGTAAGTGGCCATTCAGTATATCGGCATGTTAAAGCTATTGTAGATGATGATGGCTATTAAACATAGCTAGTAGTCAAAACAACATCAGGATTGTCATTCGACATAGATAGTAATTCTTGAATTTTCACATTGCAGATTATTTCTTCTTTATATTGTCTTTAATTTCATTTTTATTGTTTATGTTACTCAAATACTCAAGTGTACTCAGGTCAGGTAGCGCAAGTCATATATATTTAGGCGTTGGTCTTAATTTCCACCTGTTTTTATTAGTGCCGTTGGTTCTATGTATGCTTGTGCAATAGGTATTTTGTTTTTGACGGACTTTATGTATATATATATATATATATATATATATATATATATATATATATAATTGTAACGTCTGTCTGTAGATTTATTTTTTTCCTCGAAATTTCACGATACTTTTTCGTTTCACATACCATAGACTCGCTATCTGCAATTTTTGGCTAGTTTATTTGTTTGTTTGTTACATTTTCTCGCCCAAACTACAGAACCAAATTTTATGAAACTTGGTACGTATATTACTACTAACCCAACATAGACTAATATTCTATTATTCTTATTATAATATTCTGTTATTCTTAGGCTGTACTAATATTCTCAGAGACGAACAAGAGTGGGGGTTATAAGGGAGATCTGAAATGAAAAATTGCAATATTTCATTTCCTATTGGTTTTTCGACAAAAAATGCACATCACAAAAGTTGTTTATTTTGTTATTTAAAGTAACGTTTTTTTATATTTGTTGCCGTATACCGAAGTGTAAATGAGATATAAGCTAAAAACTACAGGGAAAGTCAGCAATTTTATTAGACACAAAATACTGAACCGAACTAATCAAATTTAGGTATGTAAATCAGCACTAAACTCCCCCATGTTAATAAGCTGTATCGCAATTACTAAGAACTAGTAGGGGTGGGAGTTATAAGGCAGGCCTGAAATGAAAAATCGCACGATTTCTTTTCCAATTATTTTTCGGCAAACGTACACATGACAAAAGTGGTTTATTTTGTTTTTAAAAGTGGCTTTTGATATATACAGTATTCTCGTATATCAAAGTATAAATGAGATATACACTACAAACTAAAGCGAGAGACAACAATTTTATTGGATACCAACGAATGAACCGAATTTAACAATTTTCGGTATGTGAAATAGCATTAACTCTTCTATAAATATAAGTTACATCGAAATTTCTAGGGACGACCAGGAGTAGGGGGTGTAATGGAGGCTCTGTATGAAAGCTATACGTACTTCGTTTCCTATTGGTTGTTTGGCAAACAAGCATAAAGGTGTTTATTTTGTTATTTAGAGTAACATTTGTTATATTCACTTTTGTCGTTCAACGAAGTATACACGAGATATATGCTAGAAACTATATCGGAAGTCAACAATTATATTAGTACTCATTAAAGAGTTTTACATATAGGCATATCATGATAAATTGTAATGAATCTGAGATTGCATTACAATAACCTAGCATAAATGAACACATATTTTATATTTTGAGTAATGCCCAGCTCAAAGCTCATTTGGATTATTGGACTATTATGGGCATTCGCATTTTGATAGATAACGCCCATGGATTATTGGAACTATGACAGCTGGAACTTTCCCTTGTTATTCAAGGGAAGCTCCGTGGTAAAGAAACGAACCAATATCAAAAAATTTCAATATTATTTTATTCTTAAACGGCAAAGATTGGCAGGCACTTTATTGGTAAACTGTATGTCATAAACGATATAGGAAGTTGTTCACATTTTCCCTCCCACGAATAGTTTCTATGCTTAATTAAAAAAAATATTTACGTGTTCAAAGTCTTAACTTAGCTTTTACTAATACAATACATTGATTAAAGCATCAAAATAAAATTTGCCTGCAATATTCTAAAGCATGAAACTGAAACTACGTACTCAGATAATAGCACATTCAGGATTAATAAAATCGCCCACTCCCACTCTTGTCATATTAACAATAAGCTGGTATATCATGAACCACTTACGTTAAATCGCAAATACGGTTTCCTTTGAACTTTTTCTTTGAGAGAGACATGCAAATACGTTATGCGCTGATGACTTCGACAATTAAGATTTTTCGTTCTTTACTAGAAATGTTTATTTGATCTCTACCTTGCTCGAAATTTAACCCTTTCAGTCAAAGCTAAAGTTCATATTTGTTATTGACTTAAATAGGACTTGGAATGGTGGGGGTTTAGATGGGAAAATTCGGAAATTCTAATTATCTCCGTTATTATGACTCGGATCGTAAAATGTTGTAGAACCAATCTTGTTAAGCTATTGATGCTCTACAATTGTTATTCTATGCATGTTTTTGTAACTCAACTCATAGGTTTTTTCGTATAAATAGATAATATGTGGTGTGATATCAGTAGTGTGCTATGCGGCACCTGGGAAATCAGCTTCATTTACGTAGCGTCTGAGTGACAGACTTTAATAATTTAGGGATAGAATGATTGTTTAGTACGGATACGATATATTTTTAAAAAATATATATACTTTTATCTCCTTTATCATTCAGGTTTCATCTTTTCATATTAATGGTACTGCTCCACAAAAGAAAAAGAAAGAAAGCAATACTGCAGACCAGCATTTAAAAATCATTAAATTAAGACGAAACATTTATAAATATTTAGTTTTTGCAATAGAATGTTTTAATAAGATCTCGTAATCGGTATGTGCTTTAAAATGGTCTTCAAAATTTCCGGGGTAGACAAACCCGCAACACTGACATGTTGTACAAGACTAGGAGCGATTTCTGGATTTAAGGATTGCACAAGAACACTTTGGTTAGACATCTGTTCATGCAGCGATTTAGACGTTCATCTATTTATCGAACGAAAGGTCTGTCAAACATCCTTTAAACTTTCCTGCTTACTCAAGTTTGTCCTAGATTATACATCGAAAGCCCAGTCTCGCCTAGCGAAAGATCTAACCAAAGTACATCAAACTTTTCTGCCTGAATTGAAAATGGGCCTTGATCGTGTAGCTCTGGTTGCTAAACCTTGTCACGTTTCAATGTAGTTAGAAGGAATATGTTGTATTTCGTTTTCGAAATACTCGTGAATTGTACAAGCGATAAGGATTGTCTACTCTTAAGAATACAAGTGAATACATTTGTGTATCGATTAATCGGTAACAATGTAGATGGGGTGCTCATTTCATCACTCAATTTTCAATAAAATACAAATAAAAGATAAGGATTGTATTTTACACTATAAAAATTAAGACGTTTAAGCGGCTCGTAATTTCAAACGGGTCTGAGAAACGATGTTAGTATTTTTATTAAATTCCAACAAGTGTTACTAAGGCTTCCCCTAGTAAAAATCTGCGGGAACTCATGGCCACTCTCAGAAGTATCATTCCCGTCCCATCCTTTGCCCATAACTCTTCAACATTTACCATTCGCCCTTTTTTCAGGCCGATTTGAATAAGAATCCCGATAGTAGCCAATAGTTCATCTCTCGTTAGATCAGAACAATCACGTGGCCGTCCATACTGAGGGCGTAATGTTTTGATTTTTGAATTGGTATGTCTCAGAATTTCATCAATGATGTTTGCATCAAAAAGTTTTGAAAATACATCACTTGGAGAGACGGCATCTTTTACTATTTGTCTGGGTCCAGGTAAAATTTTCACTATATTTTTTTCTTAGTTTTAGAAGATTTAGAAGGTGATTTACTCCACTTTGTAACTTTATCCTTCCCAACATAAAAATCTTCAACCCTTGTTTCCACCTCTTCATCTTCACTACCCTCAACCTCAGTTTCAGAATCGTGGTCTTCATTAGTGATTTCTTCTTCACTCAAATCAGAATCACTTTCCTCAAAAGCCGGAGTTGATTGATTATTAGCATTTCTCTGATTTTCTTCATCTTCTAATTCTTGTAAAATTCTAGGGATGTCTTCAAGTTTTACAGGGCTCCACCTAATAAAATAATTCATAATGTGTAATATTCCACTCATACAAATTTAAAGTGACAAAAAACAATTATATGTTTACTTACATTGTGTAAAATCCAGCAAATTGAAGATACACGATACGGAACAGGTTCGGAACGAGAGCGGTCGCGCGTTGTATTCTGTACAACAGTCAGACAAATACTGACAAAATTGTAAACAGACAAAATACTAGCCAAAGCAAAAAAGTAAGGGAGGCAGAGATGGTTAGTAGAATAGTTTCCTGAGGAATAGGCGGAGCCAATTTCCTGAGAAGTTCACAGGAAGTGCGGTGCATTAGAAATAAGCCAGGCGTTGTACAAAATACAACGGCGTGACCTGTGGAAGGTTAATGAGTGTATCATGTGAGATTAAGGCTAACGCTTTAACTCACATGGCAAAACTGAGTCACCCTTTAATAATAGAAAGAAATCGATTAACTCTATTTGATATTAATAATGTTTAATATTTCAGGACTTGACAAAGGTAATAAATTTGACCGAAACATCGGAAAACTGAGTAGTTTCTTTTCAACCTACGTGACAGACAACCACCAAAGATAAGGATAGTACGTGCTTTTAAGTGGAATGAATTCATTTGTAGATATATAAATGAAAAATAGACGTAGATTTATACTACATATATTTACTGAATGACAATTGCTTAGAGTTATTCCACAAATTCATTCATCGCAAATAATCACTGCATGAATTATTAATTACTGTTAATATCATTGTTATTCCAGAATACATATTATTATTTTCACAGGGACTGTCTAATAATACATCTCAACAACAATCAGAGAATTGAGTATAATTGTTTACATGAAATTAAATTGCTTCTTAAAATTCAATGGTTTATTTTTTTTTTAAATTTACTCAGAATATTAGATGTTACTTAGGAAGTAAATGTTCAAGACAATCATTTTTACATTAATGTTGTTAGTTTTTAGAATTCTATTCATTGATAAAGGTCTTTTTCATTAGTTTAATATAATATATAATAATTGAAGTTCCAATTTAAATGGTATGCTTGACAGAAGATTAGCAACTTGCCACCAGTCTAAAAAGACGCGATAGATTATTTTTTGACAATTGTTCCCGACAATAATATATTTTGAAAGTGTGTTTTCTTTATATTGCAGTATGTTTGGTAATATTCATCATGTGCATGGACAGATTTATTATACTCATCATTTTCTACTATCGTTGCCAGAGAATTTGTAGTAGTTATTTTTATCGATTTCTCTGGGTGGTATTCTGTATTCTCTGGTTCCAAGGGAGCACTTCCAGAAAAGCTGAGAAAAATAGGTGAGATTTACACTATCTCTTCTAGTGAAGATAAGATAACGACATTTATCAAACTCTCCAGTTATTTTGGTGGTCATTTCTACAGAATATGAACACTTCACCAAATTGTATCTGGCGATTTTACTACATGTAATGTTTCGTGACTAATCATTTTGGCTCTGAGGTTAAATGCTCTAAATACGACGACGAGCTATAGTTGGTGAGTACAAAGGCAGGGGACTACTATATATTTAGCCTGAGAATGAGATTAAAAAGACAGCTTGCCTAAACTATGATTAAAATTAGTTTCACATAAATGTATAAAATGAAAATGAATTTTAGCTCAAAAACCAAAATAATTATTTATAATAAAACCTGTGGTCGTGTACATATGTGTGTGTGTGTGTGTGTGTGTGTGTGTAAGGGTGTGTGCATGTGTGTGCGCACGCGCGTGTTTGACGCGTATGTTTGTGAGTATAGGTCCCTTGACGATAAGACATATACTGACAGAATGCCGAAAACGACAACACCAGGACTTCCCCTACGATTTACACGAACTTTTGACGGAAGGCAGCCCACACATTAACAACATATTCTCATACCTACACAAAATTCAAATATATGACAACATTTAACATACAAATTAAGTCTGTGGTGTGCAACAAAATTTCAAATTATACTATTAATCATCCACCAACTATGCACTATTTTTTTTTTAAGGTATTTGTTATTATAACTTGTTGTTAAGGTATTTGTTATTGTTACTTGTTGTTAAGGTATTTGTTATTTTTACTTGTTGTTAAGGTATCTGTTATTATTACTTGTTAATAAGGTATTTGTTATTATTACTTATTGTGAATGTATTTGTTATTGTTACATGTTGTTAAGGTATTTATTATTGTTACTTGCTGTTAAGGTATTTGTTATTTTTACTTGTTGTTAAGGTATTTGTTATTATTACTTATTGTGAATGTATTTGTTATTGTTACTTGTTGTTAAGGTATTTGTTATTTTTACTTGTTGTTAAGGTATTTGTTATTATTACTTGTTGTTAAGGTATTTGTTATTGTTACTTGTTGTTAATGTATTTGTTATTGTTACTTGTTGTTAAGGTATTTGTTATTGTTACTTGTTGTTAATGTATTTGTTATTGTTACTTGTTGTTAAGGTATTTGTTATTGTTACTTGCAGTTAAGGTATTTCTTATTGTTACTTGTTGTTAAGGTATTTGTGATTATTACTTATTGTTAAGGTATTTTTTATTGTTACTTGTTGTTATTCTTGTAAGGGCAAATCACCTTCAATGTGGTGTCCATGAATAAATAAATAAAAAAAAAATTAAATAAAACATTTCAACTTATAACATGCTATATGCGCGCCTTAAACAGCTCTAGCAATGACCAACACAACAAATCAGAGTTGCGGGCTAGTCTTCAGGTTGCTAATAGAACTCTGGCCAGTCGTTTCAGTGCCTTGATTGGGGGCATATAATTTAAACTGACTGTAGTAGGCGCTTAAAATGGGTCTTAACAGTAAAATAGGTATATAAATGTAACTGTTGTAAGAAGTTCGAAGAAATTTTTTGAAAATCACGTCATGACTACAACCTCAACAGTTTATAACACGGCTGAATTCTAAAAGGCTCCTACAACATAACAAAGATGTTTTGAAAAAAATAAAATATTAAAATCTTAAAGCGGCAACAGCGTGAGAGAAAATTTTCTAAAAAATAATTTATAAAAAAAAAAAAAAAATGTGCCCTATTTAAAGTTAGGCCGTTAGTAAATGGTTTAACTTAGCACTTGGAAAGTGAAATTTGATTTGTACCCTAAACTCTTAATTGTTGTGCCGCCTACCTCAGAATTAGCACACTAAGTCGATTAGAAGTCCTTGCTAAAACAGGTCCCTCCTGACTACCTACTCCGTTCTTTACAAGTATAAAATATACACATTATAATCGTTTTGATCTTTCAGATCTCTTCGGCTAGGCGTGTGCTACAAGCGTTCTTGCGCTCCAAGTGCTAACCTAGGACAAAGTAGAGTTTAACGGAAATATATAATAAAGTGTATTTCCAACACTCTTCGGATACGGCCGTGAAGCCAAGTTTGTTCGGCACACGTTCTTTTGATAAAAGTCAGTTGAAAAACGTTGTTTGAAGAGAATATCTTATAAAATATAAATTTTGTTCTCATATTACCTGAAAGAAACGTTACACTGGAGCAGGAAGGACGCTCCTAGACATATCGCAACAAGAATAACAGAAAACAAGCGGCACGTCCTCAGCGCATTTGAAGATAAATTTTTCCTTATTTAGTACGCTGTGAAGTGAATATCGCACTGGCAGGAGCAAGGGAGAAATTTAAAAATAACGCCATATTAGTCATCTCCAATGTATGATCGGCTGACATTCAGGATACTTTTAAAAACCGCGTTGAGCACAGCCTTAATTTTGTGGGATAACCTTTAAAACTGATGCTACTGACTCTTGAATTCCTTAGTATTGGTAGATAAAGTTATTAATTAATCTATTTCTTATAAAAATATTGGTGATTTAAATTTAAAATTCATATTTTTCGTTACATTTAAACAGAAATATTAGGACCTTTCAGTTATAAATTGAATCTTCAATTAGATAATTAGTCCTTAATCTAATCCCTAACAATCCCGGTCTTCCTGGAAACCCCTTCGGACTCCGGAAAATTAATGCCAAGGGTGTAATCCCCAAGGAAACTTTCTAAAGCATTATCATCCCCTCCCCCCCCCCACCCATTATAATTATTAACTATTTAATTTCCAAAGTGTATGTGTTCTTCAATGGACTTCGAGGACTGAAAAGAGTATCAGTATCAGTTAGTATCAAGTAAAAGAGTTAGTTTCAGTTTTTGTTCATATAAAAAAGTCTGTCACGCAGGGGCTGCGTAAGCTAAGCAGATTTCCCACGTGAAGTTATACAATAGAGAAATCTCCATAGGAGAGCCGAACGGTTACGGCAAAGGGCCGAACTAACTTTTCACGGAAATTCAAAAATCCGGTTTCGGCCCAAATTTCATAAAAATGCAAATATCTCGGTTAATATTCAAGATAGGGAATAAACGTATATAACAATATTTATAGTAAATTTAATTTGCAATATGATTGATTTTGTACAATTTTTTGATCCGACGTATAGTAACGGAGATATTTCGATTTTTCGAAAATCCTCCCCTCTAAACTCCCCCTCCCACTAGTCCGATTTCAGCCGTTAACGAACTTGATCTTTCTTTTTACATAAAACGACTAAATATCGAGTTTGGTAACGATCAAACAAAAATTGCGACCGCTAGAGCGGTAACAGACAAATATATATATAGATAGATAGATAGATAGATAGATAGATAGATATACAGTTTTGAACGGACCTCATTTTCGTCATCTCCTGGGTTGGATCGATGGACGTTTGAAGAAAAATTTCGAAAATCGCATCATGAGTACAACCTCATCAGCTGATTTCCACTAAAATACACTTTAATTATAGTTCAAAAGAGACTTTATTATTCAATTTTGGAAATAATCCAACTTCGGAGTTATGTTAATAACTTGCATGGGGTTTTAGGGTAAACTTAATTATTGCTATATTAACTTGGAAATGAAGATTGGGCTTCAAGATTAATAAACAACAGAATAACTATTTAATAGCTGAATGCCCATTCAAGCCTATAACTTCATCATCAGTGCTTAAACGAGCTGTAAAATGAATATGAAGGACTAAATATAGCTATAAACTCCCCCACCAAAAACACATTAAATAAAGCTCATAGCCTGAGCTAAAGTCAATGGAAATATTCACGTATCATAAATACCTTCTTGCAATTGAACCCAAAATATTCAATGGTATTTATGCTTGGTGGACAAGGAGAACATGAAGTCAAAATGTCCTTTCTTTTTAATTATTGTTATGATGAATTTCATTCAAATAGTTTTGAGACAGAAGATGGCCTGGGAGATTTTTTGGTGCGGCCGTATAAAAAACTATGAACAAAAACTGGTCCCTGCTGTTTGGGCAGCAAAATAATTTTTTTCTGTAACCGTTGAATAATGGTAACATTACTAAACTGAAATGAGTGAAGAAAGTGAAACATTTTGCAATAGAGTGAAGAAAGTAATCACTTTCTTCACAAGTGAAGAAAGTGAATTGTCTTCTTAATTAGTAATAAGTATAAATTAAAAAATAATTTGAAGTTGGGAATTAAATGCTTTTGAATGTTTCTTAACATTGTAAGAATTTATTTTAACAAAATAAATTGAAATGTGAATGAATTATTGGTGGAAATAATCAATATATTTTAAAATTTAAATATAATAATAATTACCTTCCTTGTTTATAACCTGCACTTGTTTATAACTGCACTACTTCACAATCATCACTAGTTGTTTTATAACTATGCTTATAACCTTTCACAACCATGCTTATAACCTACCAACAACATACCATAATCTTCACAACATCCTATTTTTGTTCATACTCTGGTTAGGTGGATCTGATCATGTATTACACGATTACAGAAAAAAATTAATATTACACTCGTGACGAAAGTAGAATTTACAACTCTCGTGAAATTACCACACTCGCTTCGCTCATGTGGGTAAACGTTTCACTCGAGTTGTAAAATGATCTACTTTCGTCACTTGTATAATAAATAACTATATTTACATTGGCATGGATTAATCGGACCCTTCATTTATCTACCCAATTCCGAATTTACATTTTTTTTCCAAAGTTTCTAATAACACACAAACAAACATACATATGTGTAAAGAGAGATTTGTTTATTAAACTTGGCATATTCAAACTTTTCATGTATCACAAAAATTCGTTATTGGCCCAGGAGCACTGAAGGTTTAGAAAAGGATTAAAATAAAAATTCTGAATATGACCGTTTTTGAAACAAACAAATATTATAATAAAAAGTTCCAAAATTTAAATTTAAATCCTAATATTTATTCTATAAAATTCTTCTTTACTCTTAATTTAACAGGGTTACTTCGGTAATTCAAATTTCAGCCATATGTAAACCTTCTCTCTTACTAATTTCACATTTACAATAATTCAATGTACATGAAGCGTCTTATTACAAGGTCAATTATCATAATGTTTTCAATGGGACTCCACCATGTAGGTACACATATGAATCCGCCAATTGAAACCAATTATGAACATTCTATAAATTCTTGCTATTTAATAACTTTTGAAATTACAGATGATGTTAGTTAATAGTTTGAGAAGTGGTAAGTCTGAGGAGTAAAGTACAAAAACATGTCCTACAAATCATCTATATTCTTTTATTAAATGAGTTATTCGTATTTTTTTTTCAGTCTTTGTCTAACCCACAATTATTCCTCATTGGATTTCCTCTTAAAACCACTGTAGCATTAAACATTTCTTACCCGGCTTAAGATTCGAGTGATGATTACTATAAGCATTCAAACGGACGGGCATACAATAGGTCAAACAGCTCTATTATATATATATTCTTCAAATTTTTAAGGGTTTCCAATAAAAAACATTTGCTTCGGTGCAAACTTTAATAAAAGAGAACATTAACATAATAAAAAATAGAAAAAGGGCAGTAAACAAAAACAGAAATCAAATACCTCAATCATATATTCTATAACATTTTATCTTAAATACATCGACTTTAAATTATGACGCGAAATAATCGAGTTCAAGATTCACTTGTAAATAATCGATTTTATATCTGCTGACTTAACCTACCTCGGGAACATCTCAGTATCATATGACTCCTCTGTGAGGACAGTCGCAACGTAATGTAAAAGGAAACGAGCACTTCAGAAATGTAAGTAGCAATATATAATTATATTTAATAAATATATCATAGATGCAGGCACCTACTAATACAATATATAGCAAAATAATTATTAAGGGATGTGTTAAATATGTTATTAATATTTTATAAATTTTTCTTTTAAATGAGATAGCCCCTGATGAGGTGGCAAATAAGCCACGAAACATGTAGGGCAGTTACAACACAGTTTGCACCGAAGAAAATGTTTTTTATTGGAGACCCTTGCAATAAAATTTGAAGAATATATAAATAATATTGGGTCCAGAATAAGAATAATAGCTCTGTTATATGAGAAAGTGGGTAGTAAAAAACAAAGCTTTCACATGCTGCTGCTCAACGGTTTCTTTCTATTGAAGTCGAGATTGATGTTCAAGAGAAAAAGTAGAAATTTGAGGAAACAAAATGTATTGGTATATATTGACTAAGGTAAGAAAAGGGCTTAGCAATTTCCCAGGAGAGGAGAGTAAAAATGGACGAAATTGGTTTAGGTCATATGAAGGGGGTGGAACGATGTTTGCCAGCGGACAGCCAATATTTCTCCTTATCAGTCCCCAAGGAGGGCTATGCCTCACCTGTAGCCTCGCCAACGCTACTATCACCTACTTCACAACCATCAGCAATCATTACTTCAATCAACGCTACAAAACTGCAGCCATATTAATCCTATTCGTCCATCATATAGTCATTGACGTCAGAGGTTTATTTCTGCTTTCGAAGAACCCTGTCATTTCTATTACGGATATTGTAGTGACTTCATGCCCTTAAGTTAAACAATAATAAAGATACATTTTCCAGAGTAACTTTATTTCTTTTGCAATTCCTATGCAATATTATACACCCTGTGGTTCATCACTCTGAAGTGGATTTATATGCACTAAATCTAACCAGGGAGGATATTGCCAATTGATTCTACTTACTCCAGTCGAAAGCTATGGTATAGAGTTGACTGATTTGGATCTGCGCACTATTCTATTGATTTATCAATTGAGAAGTCTACAGATTCTATTTTTGATAGACATTCTGGAGTAGATTTTTTTTTAATTATATCATTGAATAGATGGAGTTCTGGGATATTCCTTAAATTTAACTAAAAGATCGTTTATAGAATCTACTCCTCGTAGAAGTATTAGCTGGCAACCAAATTATATTTATTAAATAAATAAACATTCAGCATGTATACTATATTATGAGTGTGAATAAATAAGGGGAAATTAAAAATAAAGAAATGATAAAAATAATGGAGGGAATAACCAATGGAATTTAACAAAAATAAATAAATATTACCTGAATGCAGATCGTAATGAAGAAAAGATGATAATAGGCCAAGATAGGAAAAAGTCCGTCACGCAGGGACTGCGTAAACTAAGCAGATTTCCCACGTGAAGTTTTACAATAGAGTAATTTCACGAGAACCGAGCAGTTAAGGAAACGGCCAAACTAGCTTTTGGCGGGAAAGTCACTCGTCCGTTAGCCGCCCAGATTTAATAAAAATGCAAATATCTCGGTTAATATTCAAGATAGAGAATAAATGTATATAACAATATTTATAGTAAATTTAATTTGCAATAAGATTGATTCTGTACAATTTTTCGATCCGACTTATAGAAACGGAGATATTTCGAATTTTCGAAAATCCTGTCTTCTACCCCCCCTCCCACTGGTCCGATTTCAGCCGTTAACGAACTTGATCTTTCTTTTTACATTAAACGACTAAATATCGAGTTTGGTAACGATCAAACAAAAATTACGACCGCTAGAGCGGTAAAAGACAAATATATATGTATGTATGTATATATATATATATATATATATATAATTTATTTATTTTTTTTTTTTTTTAACGGACCTCATTTTCGTCATCTACTAGGTAGGATCGATGGACATTTGAAGAAAAATTTCGAAAATTCCGTCATGAGTACAACCTCATTAGCTGATTTCCCTTAAGGGAAATCTGCTAAAAGTAACAATAAAGACATTTGGAAATATGGCTTTCATACCAGAAGAACTGCTTAGACAGGAAACTCTCACAACTTTGGATTGGGATGAACGGAAACGTTTGAATGCGTTACTAAACAGGATAAGTGGAAAATTTTTGAGTTTTGAGTAACCAGTTTGGGCAGAGAGCTGAAAAGCTGGCAGAGGCATAATGACTGGAACTGCTAACTCTTCAACCACTGATTCAGCTTCAATTTAAAACTGACTCTGTGCCTAAAACCACGTGTCTACATACTTTTAGGTTCCGAGGTTAACCACTCCTCTTTCTCTCCTCAAGGCGTTGCATCCAATGAAAAAATTGGTTTAGAGATCATTTAGTTTACAACCGATACTTCAAATTCAGTTAGGCTCTGCTTTCCTGCCGGATGTAGTACACCCAAAACCAAATCGTAGCAACACTCCTTTTAAAAATGTCTGAAGCGCCAAACTACACACGAATTAATACTATAAATTGTGATTAATTTGTTTCACAATTTACTGCCTTTACAAAATTGAATGGAAGTTACTGGCCAAATATTAAGGCAAAAATAGTTAGTATTTAAACTGACTAAATTTAATTTTGAAACTCTAATGCTTAGGCTTCCACGGTGAGGATTATTTTTATTTATTTATTTGATGAGCTCCGCAACTAGGCCATCGCCTAGCAACATCTTCCTCACTATCATTTATTTTTAATTCACTAAATTAAAATGTTAAAATAAAGAAATATTTTTTTCAATATTATTAAAACATAGTATAAAATATAGCGAAATAAAAAAGAGGAATCCTTAAATTTAAACTATGTAAAACTATGAATTTTGGAGTGAGGATGTTGGAAGTCTAAGGCATGAGTTTAAAAATTTATTGTGCACTATTGTTCGCATACACAAATTAGTAACGTAATTTGAGATATAAGTCGTAGAGAGGGAGTGGTCCAAAGTTTGTTGTAATCAAATAAAGGGTTGCAACCGCCATGATATGTGTACTGCCAACATCTTTTGACGGGCATGAAGATGGTGCCATCGCATCGAAAGCGCTTGCCAGCTGTACTCGATCATCAACCAGTGACGACGGTCTTCACCGAGAGATATGACATCAGTATTTGTTGTAAATGTCAATTGTCTTCAAGTGATTTCAGGGTGTATTTATATGTGGGCTACCTTCTGTTAATAGTTCGTACAAGTCACTTGGTAAGTTCAGATGTTCACGTAGTCTGCAGTCAGTAAGAATATGTTTAAGATGAGATGATATTTGAGGTCTTCTGGTATGAACCGTGTCATGGTATTTTGTACCAACATGTCGCTATTTAGGCTGCCAGCTTCTTCGGGGTTTCTTAACAGACAATGGAGTTCAGTTGTTCTATCCTATGTATTTATACTTGTCTAGACGGGCTTTGGCAATGAATGATTGACTGAAATCGGCCTGAGGGAGTGGGTATAGAGTTAAGAGAGGAGAATTAATTTTAATTAAAAATCTATCCGTTTCTATGAGCCAAATGAAATAGTTTATTTAATCAATACTGTAGAAACCTAAATGTTCTATAACTTTATATGTTTACTCTTACATGAATATTAACCGAGCTGTTCGTATTCGTTTGGTTTCAGCCTTGAAGGGTAAACTATCACGTCTTCTCTTACGATTTTCACATAAAGTGTCATAGTCAATGAACATCTCATGTTCAGCCATTATTTTAATTATTGTTTATATAGGTTTCTTACTACTGTGGAAATAGAGAATAGAAAGAGAGATGCGATCATGAGCATATCATATTCCAGCAAGGGGTAAATCTTACTTTATGCAGCACCTACGTGACCGACATTTTGTTTCTTTCTTTATTAAACAAATAGTATACTTGCTCGCCGCCTTTTGAAAATTATAATAGTAATAGAAAATTTTCCCACAAAGATAACAGTTACGTCTATTAATATTCCCTACATACATAGTGCTTGATTTGTGTGTACGAGGGAGGAGGGGGCGAAGGAAGAGTGTTTGAATTTGAACATTCTACAATCGGGTTTGATTTGTATTTGTTATAGTTAAACAGTAATATGGTTTTAATAAACTATGATGAGGGGCCGTATTTCTTTTCAGGGCAGGTAATTTTTAATAAATACATATTGAACTTTATTTTTAATAACTTATAGTAATAAATGTGTGGAAAATAAATTGTAATACATAGAGCACAGAATTGAGGCCGTGTAAACATACATAAAGGAATATATTCCCGGAGTTAGAGGGATCCTCATTGAATTGCCTCTGATGTATTTATTGTTTTCCTTCCGTCCCTCACATACATTACTTTATGATTTGTACACGTTCAAAAGATGACAGCTCTGCGTGCTCAACAACCCCATGCTTTGTAATCCTTTATGCATGTCTTACGTTTGTTTACATGCTCTAGTTATTATTAATAGACCAGTTAAGTTAGGTTAAAAGGTTGGAATTATAAAAAATAGTTTCAGAAAGTATTTGATTTTATAACGTAGTGAGTCTATCCACGTTTAATATTTAAATTCAACATTTCTTACTCAGGTGTCGCTAAAATCGTTTTAAATTGTAAATTTTATAAGCTAAACAACAATAGAGAGCCCAGTAATAAAACTTTCACAAGTCTTTACCTATTCCGAAAGGTATTTATCTTTAATTGTTTGTCCTAGTATTTATATTACAAGCTTCCTCAATTCGGAGATATCAAATATAAAGAACTTTGATTGGTCAAAACACACATTATCTCTATAAATCCATTTTTAGCAGATTTCCCATAATGGAAATCAGCTATTTAGGTCGTATTCATGACGCGATTTTCAAAAATTTTCTTCTAATGACCATCAATCCTACCCAGAAGATGACGAAAATGAGGTCCGTTCAAAATTATATATATATATAAATATATATATATATATATATATATATATATATATATATATCGAAAATTCGAAATATCTCCGATACTATCATCGGATCGAAAAATTGTATAGAATGAATCTTATTGCAAATAAAGTTTACTATAATTATTATTATATACATTTATTCTCTATCTTGAATATTAACCGAGATATTTTCAGTTTCAGCCTTTAGTAAACCCCCACTTCTACTCGTATTACATAAACCACATCATTGGAAGCTTAAAAACCAAATATTTTTTCCATAGACCTTTATTATACGAGATAGATGTAAATATGTTCTTGTGCGCCCCCACCCATCTTAAACTCTTGGACTACTAAAATATGATTGATTGAGATAAAAATTATTCTGATTCAATATAAATTACAGTACTAGGTATAGTAAGTACATAGCTTTCAATAAAATGAATATGTTATATCCTGATATGTTTCAGTTATTGTTTTTCTTTCCGGTGAGCCGTTGGCAGACATGTTTGTTAACATTTGAGAGGCTTCCTTCCGGAAGGAGAAAGATTTATTATTACCGTTTGTATTTATTCATTTAATATCCACAGTGATGTTGTGTTAGCAGTATGTAGGTTTATCTATTATTAATCTTCACGAGGGAAATCTGCTTAGTTTACGCAGCCCCTGCGTGACGGACTTTTGTTAGTTTTGTCTGCAATTTGTGGCTGTTACTTTCTTACTGCCTTTGAACGTTTTACACGGTTACAGTTAGAAAGACTTTAAACTAGGTTCATATAATTCAAACTGGCAAAAAAGTCAATTATAGTTTTGAGATTAATACAAAATTTCAAACTAAATAAAATCTTACATCAAGGAGATACCTTTGAATCGGGATGGAAAATAAATTCGTGGACTCAGGGTTTATGTTAAAAAATATGTTTATTTACTTAAATTTACATTACGATAAAATATTTTATAAATATATTACATAAAAGTTTTATTCAAATATAGCTTCTTACAATTTAAAATATTATATATATATATACTTACATTTATATACGTTAAAAATGGAGAAAACATATTTTTGTACAAAAATAAAATAAAAGAGAAATAAAATGATGTTAATAGAATAATGAGTACTTAAAATGAAGCTTTGGGTTAAATTTGAGAAAAAAGTAACGCAAAAGGTAATAGTTGTGTGTTTAATATAATTAAAATATTTTTGGGATTCGATCCTTGGGCTTGTCCTCCTTTCTTAATTTTTGCCTGTAACAAAAAAAAAAATTTAATTAATGCAAAATTAAAATGAATTTTTCTTCTGTCTCCTCGGTTGTATTAAACCACTCCTCAAACATTTTTGATTGGAGTAAACCTTTGTGGAAAGTTTAATAAAGAAGCCTGAATCATTTGATTTATAGAAAATATCTCGCAAAATGAATAACGAAATATTATGCAAAATATTTCATAACATTAGTCGTATAAATCAACTGCTAAATATTCTGTACTAATTGGATAATATTATTTATCATTACATTCAAGCGTCTTTTATTTCGACTGATAATGAAAAATGTAGCTAACTCAAATTTTTAAAAAAAGCCTTGAAAACATATGTACGCATCAAGATTAATTAAATCTGCAAAGATGTTTTATAGAGTGAATATTCATTTACAGCTGCTCTTATTAATGGAATGTCTTATTAATATAAACACAAAAACATGCCCACTATACACACACGTTAATACAAAAGGCAATACTTAAAATATCTAATTAAAATATCTAACATCCTAAAATCCCACCCTGGCTAGAGAAGGGTGGTAACCTGTAGATAACCCGACCCGATTAGCCTTAAGTTGCAAAAAGTGGACGTTAACAAATAATAATAATAATAATATATAAACATATTGAAATCAACATATGTATTAATAAAAGAAAAATAAACAAAATAATTAGAATGATGATAAGTGACTGAAAAACACTACATTGCAATTTTAAAAATATTTGCACAGTAATCGTAAGCATTATTCAATACGATTTTTTCTTAAGAGTTCACCGCCATTTTTAGGCACACATCATTCACTTTATACAAAGAGAATAAGCTGATGAAGTTGTACTCATGACGTGATTATATCAAGTCTTCAATGCCCACCATGGGCACCGTGGGCATTAAACCACCAGCATGACAAAAATGAGGTTCGTCTAAATTAATGTTTCGTTGTGTGTGTGCGTTTTGTTAGTATTTTCAGAAAGTCTTCTCTCCTATTCCACTAATTACTACTTTATTACTGAATATTTACGCTTATGTTTCAAGTCTTGGTTACATGATTTCATTATTAAAAGAGAAATATAAATTAAAATGTAAGGATTATGTCATCTATAAATCATTTCTATGGTTGAAAACCGACAGGAGGTTTTTGGAGGCCGAAAATTCAAAATGCCCCCGTTATTAAATGTCAGATAGAGAAATTTTACATAATCAATCTTCATTGTGAGGACTTTGGCTATCTGCTCCAGCGGTTGGAATTTTTTTTGTTCTGCAAATTTTCGCTGGAAATGCGTCCATCTTCGTCTTGTTTCATAATCACAATCATGCGTCCATAATCAATCTTGTTTCAAAATTAATTTTCTGTAATCGTTCCTCTAAAGACTTCATCTCTATGTGGAATATTAACTGAGATACTTACTTGAAAATGAACATTTATTTTGTGAGGCAAATTCAAATTTGTTGGGTGTTGACGTCTTAAATTATGATTTACGATTTTGACTCAAAAATGTTTATTTTACTGATATTATACCGTTGAATTCAATACTTAAGATAATATTTTTTAATCGCTGAAATCGGACTATAAATATGGGGAATTGGGGGGGGGGTCTGTTATTAGGAGTTATATGGTGTTTTAGAACTAGTCTTGATAAACTATTTGTACTCAACATGCTGTTCTATATATTTTTAGTAACTGATATATTAAGCAAGTTGTTCGTAATTTCTTTGTTTTCAGCCTTCAGTAAACCCCAGTTTCTACTCACCGGATTTATTCTTAGAAATATTATAGAATTTCTAGTGAGATGAAATCGCTAATGTGCGTGTCATTCTTGTACGTGGGAAATCTGCTTACAATTAGTTTAAGTAGCCCTTGCGAGACGGAATTTAATATAGACTATTGATCATTCGGCGTTTAATCTACAGAGCGACTTTGTACGAGCGATATTTGTAAATATTTCTGAGGAAAAGGCCTGTTTTAATAAAACCTGATTGCTCTGAGTGACGAGTGTTTTACTCCGGAAGAAACGTATAAATTTAAGATTGTGCAGATTATTTCAAGTACGTTATAATTAGGGTGTGCACGGAGCGTTAATACGCACGAGTGAAATAGCAATTTCACATTTAAATATAAACAACGTCGTTATTCAAAAATATCAGTCTCCGTAAATAGAAATCATTAATGATCTATAATCTAGAGTTATATCTTCTATAGGACATTTAACGCGAATTCAAGCTAAGTGAAACCAAAAGACACACAAATATAAAAATAACTATGCAAGCGTAGTTTTATTTCATACCTCACGTTCCTTAACAGAAATCAGATATTAAGGTTGTCCTCATAACCTCATTTTCGAACAGATTATTTAAATAATTATTGACTCTACCTTGCAGCAAAGAAAAATGTCTATGTGTGTCAGGAATTGGCAAAATTGGCCTCATTTTCTGTTCGTGGGCTTCCGAAACAAACACTTAAACATCTCGTGTAAAATAAAGAACCAAATTCGTTTAAGCAATCGAATCGAAGAATGCCGGGATTAAAGAGACTATTAATATATAAAATCCAAATTATCTCCGTTATTATACTTTGTATCAAAATTTAATAATTGAGAATTTGAGAAATAATATTATTCAATTGTTGTCCTACCCATTTTGCTGTCTCTTGAATAATAACGGCGTTAATTGTATTACACAACCACTAATACTCAAGCGATTGACAAATTAAACGTAGATTTCAGTCACCATTTCTGGCCCAGCTTCAATTTCAAATTTAATTTACATATATTCTAATTAAGAGAGAAAATGGAATTAGAAGGTGAAAAGTAATTTGTGTGATATTCAAACAAAAGAAAAATTCTTACGTGAAATGGAAACTATTATTGGCTATTTAATAATAAACTGTAATTTTTAAATGATGATTTTCATAATCTAGAGAGCTAGTGGGTGTGTGTTCTGGTGAGTGATCAGCAAAATTATTACCTCCTGGTAGAAATAAAGAATGGTTTTGCCTTATGTAATTTCAGTCTGGAAGGTCCTTATATTGTGCAACCAGAGATGCTCTTATGCCAACATCACAAACTCAAAACACACTCTATACATGAAGGTTCTGAGTTCATATCTTTCAGCAAAGTAAATATTAACATACATATTATTGAAATAATTTATTCTTATTAAAGTAATTTGTTATAACAAAATGAGCCTTTTCGTGCAAAATGTAAGTCTATCCATCCAGGGCGGTTGTAGTCCAGGTTACGCTGCTTTAATCAGGCACTGACGATGGAGCACTGACTCTGAAAGTGCACTTTGCATAGATTAAAACAGTAGTAGAGGACAAGGCCAAATTATCATTCTATTCATCAACATTCCAATATGATGAAACTATTGGTCTACTCCTCAAAATACCTGTGCTTTCAAGGAAAGTACTAACTCTACTCCTGTATATCTGTCTAATACAATATATCAAATTATTAATTCTACTGCTCAATATTCAACCATTAACCGTTAAGGTATTATTCTACTCCTCAATATACCAACAACTAAATACCAAAGCATTAATTCTACGCCTCAATACTGTAATACTAACTAATTTTACTCTTCAATATTCCAATTCTAACAATGAATTAAATCTACTGTTTGGCAATACACAATAACCGCCACCTCTCTACGTTTCACATTTCTACAGCTTACATACCGTTCAAAGAATTCTTTTACATACGTTCAAAAAGGAGACAAGAGATTCAAATGCTAAAAGAGAAGATACTACTGACTGGAAGTTAATGCAACAGGCTGAAACAAAAACAGAATCCATCAACTTATTATCAACCACATATGGAGTTACCTTAAAACCGAACTATGCACAAAAGGTTTTGTAAGAAATTGTTTCTAAAAATATAAATTGAATAATATTAAAAATAATTTTTTGGTCACAGTTAAGTCATACTCGAAATTACCTCTGCCTCACATTCTTGCTCCTCAACATACGTTATTATTTTTCGTGACATTTGAGTTACAATCAGCCAACGTGATCGAATGGCCAAATGCTGCTTATTAAAATAGAACAGATAACAATAGTTTATCTGGAATATGCTGCATTTAGTTTCAGCATACAAATCAATTAGTTCGGTTGAGGTACTCCCTCATCAATGCTAAACATTATTACTTAAGAAACATTTAAAGCAATGAGCGTTCTCGTCTTTCACGCTACTTACATTCCCTCTATAATGCAAATATATTCCTAATAATTAAATTATTTTCAGTAATAATATTCACCACAATGAATTTAAGGTACGAATACTACAGCTAAAATAGTTGAATTTTATTCATGCGATCCCAAAATTTATTTTGTTGTTCGTTATAAAAGCGATAACAAAAATTGAATTTTCCCGAAAAAGGAAATATTTTATTTATTTATTAATAATAGAAATATAATATCTAAAAACATAATTATCGATTCTTTAATGTTCCCAATAATTTCTTAAAAATGATTCATATTAATAAAACAAATATGAAGTAAAGTATTTCAATTAACTAGGAATTCCCTCTACTTTTATTTATACCAAAGAAATTTCAAGTGAATGTTTTAATATTAAAAGAATTTAATATAGAACCGCGAATTCCTTTGTTAGATAATGACTCATTTAAAGTAATCAAGTCTTAAGAAATAATGGAAAATGAAACCAGCTTGGTCATCTTGAAGTGAAAAACTGTTCGCAATGTTTGTGTGTCTAGTGCCTATTTTATTTTTTGTTAGGTATAGCCGGCCTGTGCATAGGTATGTGAGTGAGAGTGATTATGAGTGTGTGTGTGTGTTTGTGTGCATTTTTGTGGTTAAGTTTAAGATTTTGCTTAATTTATAAGTCCATTGTCTGTGATAGGTCAGAGTTAGATTTTATTAATAAATTTTAATTATGCTCGTCTACTTGTAAGATATGAACCACTTCCTTTTTTAATTTCGTTGCACATGATGATTGTGTGTGTGTATTTTTTTTGTTTTGTTTTTTTGGGGGGGGGGTCAGATCTAGGAGTTTTATAACACTGGAGTTGAGCAATTGTAATTTAGGCCCCTATGTTAAATGTAATTTAATTCCTATAAAGTATAATCATGTAAAACGAAAGTAAAAAAGCCCCAGCATGATACCCATAAAAAACAATAAAGAGAATCCCAAAAAAAAGGGGCATAAGAAAAAAAGAATAAGGAAAAAACTAATACATCATTTAGATCAATTAGAGAAAAATTTGAAGGAATGGACATGTATAATTGTGATGCACTTTGTTTATGTCTATTTACGTAAAATTGCATCGATACGTGACGTACTGGTAGATAGACACATGCAATAACGAGAATTAAATGTGATTAGAGACTACAGACAAAAAAAAAGAAATATCAATCTTGAAACAAATTTTGTCCAATCTCTTAACCTACTACACCAAATAAACAAGCAATTGTGTTTTTACTATTCAAATCAAAATTATCCTTCCTAAATTTGGCTTAATTTTTAAAAGAGAGGTGAATCCATTTTTAATTAAAGTGCTACTCGCTGTAAGATTACTGAAAAAAATACAAGAAACGTTATCCTCAGAGCAATGCTTCTCTGTTAATAAGACTTAAGAAGAATTAGGAAAGGAAAAGATGAAGAAATAAGAAACAATACCCCATAAAAAGTATACTTGCCCATTAGTTTTCTTGGAGTTTTAATCCAGAGAAATAAAGAATCGTTTTTTATGCTTTTAAGGAATTATTTATCAGAATAAAAAATTGAACAACTAAATATCTCACCCCTCTCTCATTA
This sequence comes from Riptortus pedestris, assembly GCA_019009955.1. NCBI lineage: Eukaryota > Metazoa > Arthropoda > Insecta > Hemiptera > Alydidae > Riptortus > Riptortus pedestris. The sequence goes on along the minus strand of CM032228.1, from coordinate 206,415,870 downwards.
CCAAAATGATGACAAAAATTATAAACTAAATGAAATGTTGAATTTCAATATAGAATCTCATAATCTTGGCAAATTTTTGAAAATACATTTAGTACAAGCTCGAAGGAAATACAGCCCGATATCACTTTAATGACCTCAGCCCATTAATTGGCCTTTCGATTGCCAATGATAATCGGCTGCTAGCCAATTGATCGGCTTATTATCCGCTAGCCTATTAATCGACTTATCGACCGCTGGCCTATTAATCGTCTTATGGAGCGCTAGCCTAATAATCAACTTATCGACCAATAGCCTATTAACCGTCTTTTCTACCGCTAGCCTATTAATAGACTTATCGATCGCTAGCCTATTAATAGGCTTACCTACCGCTGGCCTATTAATAGGCTTATCGACCGCTGGCCTATTAATCGTCTTATCGACCGCTAGCCTAATAATCAATTTATCGACCAATAGCCTATTAATCGTCTTTTCTACCGCTAGCCTATTAATCGGCTTATCGACCTCTGGCCTATTAATCGGCTTATCGATCGCTAGCCTAATAATCAGCTTATCGATCGCTAGCCGATTAGTAGGCTTATCGACCGCTAGCCTAATAATCAGCTTATCGACCACTAGCCTATTAATCGTCATATCGACCACTAGCTTAATAATCGGCTTATCGACCGCTAGCCTAATAATCGGCTTATCGGCCGCTAGCCTATTAATCGTCTTATCGACCGCTAGCCTAATAATCGGTTTATCGACCTCTGGCCTATTAATCGTCTTATCGACCGCTAGCCTACTAATCGGCTTATCGACCGCTAGCCTATTAATCGACTATTGGATTGCCAATAATTGTCGACCGTTAGCCTATTAATCGGCTTATCGACCGCTAGCCTATTAATCGACTATTGGATTGCCAATAATTGTCGACCGTTACCCTATTAATCGGCTTATCGATCGCTGGCCTATTAATCGTCTTATCGACCTCTAGCCTCTTAATCAGCTTATTTACGGGAGACTACGGCACTCCTTACTGAGTGGCCCTCATCCACAACTGGTCAATAAAATATTAAAAGAATAAAACGTATAAAAAGTAAAAACACAAGAACATGAAGACTTAAATTAATTCTACACGACGAGCGTGAATTAGGTTGAACAAGTGGCCGGATCCAGGAGGTTAACTTGTAAATTTGCAGTCGCGACAACACGAATCAGGAATATCCGTGGTCTAAACAAGAAAAGTGGTTTCATTGCATTTTTATGGCTTAGCAAGGCCATGTGGCCCTCTCGTTCACTCCTGACACTTTACACCCACTATGTCATAATGAATTCGTTATTTTTACGAACAGTCACCGCACGCAAAAAAAGTGACCCTCAATTGATAATTTTAGCTTACATCTCACAAATCATGAATGAGGTTTATTATATGAATGTAATGCACTTATTGGTCACAAAGAAAGTCTCTTAGAAGGATATAATCGCCTACATTTCAGATAAGAAATATCCTTTATCGTGGAACTAAAATACACAAAGGCCCAAAAGACAAAATATGAGATAACATAGGAGTATAACTATGGGACCATAATATGTCCGAAATATTTTGTACATCGGTACTCATCAAAAGGAATTTGAAAAACTGTATGAACATTGTACCGACAGACGCAACCAGCCTTCTTCAGGTGTTCAAAAACGACCGATATGGAGTAATTTAATTCCAGAGTTTTATCGCAGATTTTTTGTCACAACAGCCGTGATATCCCCAATATGTTTCGTTAAATTTCGGCCATCCAGGAGACGGCCATTCCGGGTAACCCCCCCCCCCCACCCGACCTAAACCATGGAAACCACTTCTGAACTGTGCAACTAAGTCGTCACCGAATCTTATGTGCGATTTGGGCTGCATTATTTTCCTTTTTTAAAAAAAGAAAAGCATAATTTCCCGTAAATGGACTTTATCGTTGCCCATGTTCATATACCAGAAACTAGACATACTTACTCTTGATAAAGATAAATTAATGATCTTAGAGGATTAATGGTGTATAAACAAAAATAACCATTTTATTCATTTTGAGTTGAAAGAATTTAGGTATAACTTTGTTTTCAAAATCTCTACGAACTTTCCGGACAACTCCTGAATAAATTTCAATTTATTTTTGTTTCCAGTTACAAACATTTTTGTTTGTTGTTTATACCCGTCCTCCTGGATTTTTAATTGCCTTACCAAGTACCCGACGATGGCATAATGAAACGCCGAATTATAACCGTAATACACCAGGTTATGAATGAACTGACATTCCGAGTCTCAGGTAACAAAAATTTCATTGAATAAATGTTAATTATATTTAATGAGTATATAATAACTTTAAGAATTAAATAGTTTAGAAATCAGTTATAAATAAAGCCAAAATACAATTATACAACAAAGAAAACAATGTTCATTTTGTTAATACCAATCGTCACAGGCATAATATAATATTATATTATAGTCATAATATAATTGTTAATAAATATTAACAATCAATAGAATAGTTTTTTACCACAATCAAGACGCCACACAGATTAATCACTAACTAGTTAAAATTAACATAAAAAAATTAAAAACCATGCTATTATTTCAAACCCATAACTCCACTCAAAAGAGTGCTTTAAAAAGCAACCTGCCTTTTATGAACTGATCCCAAGGTAGGCCCAGAAATGGAATGGTTGCATCAGGAAGAATATCGCATTATGAAGTTTCAATATTGAGACATTCTGTCGGTAAAAGATATTTAGAAATTATTAGTTTCAATGAGACGCCATTACACACTGATTACAACCAACTTATTACCAACCTGATTGTTTCTAAATAATAGCAAGTGTTTAAAATAGAGAAGAAACCTTCACGATGAAAGAAATGAATAGACTCTTGGTAGGCCTTAAAAATATAAAATTATAAAATTAAAAAAAAAATATAACATGATTGGTAAAAATAGTGCAGCATGTGGACATAGAAGTGATGAAGGACTTAACGGCTCATCATAAGCATTAAAGAAAAACAAGCATTTTAATAGTTTAGTCAATAAACGAAGTTCTTTTCATTTGGAACATTCCAGATCTACTTAATGACATTCGTTCGTTAATGGCGAAAGACCGTCCACTCCAAAAAACTTAAATAAGAAAGAAAAATGCTTTCCTTTATTGTGGTCTTAAATAGGCACTCTCCTACTTAAATAGACCAAATACCAAAATATATCGAAAGTTAAATAAACAGCGCTCTCTAGCAGTAAAAGGAATAATTTAATTTTTAGTAACAAAATTCACGTAAGAAGACCTTGAAAAAACTAAATAGATATCTCATATAGAATCTAGATATCATATATACATATATATGACTTTCATCCGAGAATAAAATAAATGTCGAGATTGAGAAATGCCTCTTTCTGTAAGAGCCGCTTTTGAAAACATTTTTAACCTTTGTAGATGATTCTCCTTTTCAGACATCAGCTTGAATCGAGTATTTTATTTTATAGATCTATTAAATGACAATATATAAAACAATATTTCTCGTTTTCCTTTTGGTAAACAATTGTTCAAACCATTAAATACTAGTGAACACTATTAAATCAATTTAAAATATATCATTATCTTGGCATACTCAAAGGCGTATGACAACTACACAAAATATGTATATAAAACCATTTCAAATGTGCACTCATTTATTGGTAAAAGTTTAAAATTCTTTAATTTCAAATGTCATACCTGTTACAAATATTTCAGTTCCCAATACATTCATGTAATGTTTTCAATTATTTCATTCACGAATACCTTGATGTTATTTTTAAATTATTCCATTTATCGATTCATAAAATTATTCAGGATATTATTGATAGCCAACATTTCGTAAAATTCAATTACTGTAAATATTGACTCCCCATCAAAAATATTTTAATATTCAATGTACTATTCCAATTCGAAAACCGATTTCAAACGACTTTTATGTAATAAATAAGTAGGTATGAAGCTAAAAAAAATAGACCTACTGCTTTATAAATTCATTCACATAAAATATAAGTTTTAGAATTAAGAAATTCATGAAGATCTAAAGCTTTAGTTATTTTCTCAGGTAGTATCTTTAAAATTTGAATTTACAACTAGATAAGAACTTCACTTACTATGTAAATGAACCTGAATAAACGAATTATCAGCCGTCTTCTTGTTACGACGAAATGAGCAAACTTCTGAAAATGCAAGATAATTTTGTTTTAATAATATATATTTTTATTTACTCCTTGTCATCACTATTCTCCCTTTTTTTTAAATTGTTCCAGATGTAAGTGAGGCATTTCATTTGCAGCCTTTGTGACTGCTCTTGCGGATCTCAGAGCATCAATTATTTACAGTAAAAAGCTTGTTTTTTTTATTTAATATTACATAAATATTATAATGTAACATAAAAATATTACATACATAAAAAAGTAGTCAGCATATTAAAAATATAAAATTAATATTAACTCGAGGATCCATTTACTGCAATAGAAATATAATGTAATGGGGTTATAAGAGGAATTAATGTAAGTATGATCCTCTCAGACATTATAAAAGTATCATATTATGTAAAACTCACTCCTTCCCTAAGACTAAGAATTTAATATATGTTGAGGTACGTTGAAATATTTCTAAAAGCTATTCTTGTAATTGCAACCATTGTGTTCTTTTGGGAGCTGCTCTCTTCATATTACTGAGCCCACAAAAATCCATGAGATGTTTGATTCTTTATTTAAAATGACTTCCTATTTCTCCCTCTTCTCCTATTTTCAATGGCATTACTTTCATATATATTTGTGATGGAATTTTGTGCCTTATGGTATGCATAAGATGTCTCACCCTCCTTTTTTCCATGGCTTGATGACTTTTTTCCCTCCTTACCTCATTTAGAACTTATACGTTAGATGTTTTTCAAGTCTAACTAGTCCTGGTGATTTTGCGCCTAATTCACATTTCCATTGCTTCTAATCTGTTATTTTCTCATTCGAAAGAAGCTCAACTTTCGCTACTGTAAAGCATTATAGTCTAAACGAATGACTTGGCAAACATTTCTTTGGTGCCCATTCTCATATGCTGGCTAGTGTTTTCAAAGGTTATTGCCCATGTTTCTAATCTTATTAATTATATTCCCGGTGTGTGTTTTTTTTTCATCAAAGAAAACTTTTGTTTTATGAGTGTTTATCTTGAGTTTAAACTGATCTTGAGTGTCCTTTAGGACTTGCAGCATTACATTCACTTCCTCTTTAGGCTTTTCTAGTGCAATATCATCTGCAAATCTGATGCACTGAATGGGATTTGCTATATATATGCCCTCGATTCTTTCTTTCATTTTTATTGTTGCATCTTCAATGAACAAATTGAACATATAAGGTGATTGTGGGTACCATGGTTATCTTTCTTAATTTTAGCTTCACACTATCTCTCATTACAAATGATTTATTTCTGTGCTCCTGTTTTTGTACTTTTTTTTTAAATTAACCTTCAGACTTTCCAATCTGTTCCTATTTTACGGCTGCTGTCAAACATCAGTTTCCAGTTAAAGATAAAAAGCTTTTTCTAAATTTACAAATGTATCTACCGTTGTTTTATTGGAATCTCTCCTTCTCTCCAGAATAACACTTAGTGCAAGAATAGCATCTCTTGTTCCTCTTTTGGATCGAAATCCAAATTGATCTTCATGGAAGTAGTGTTCAATTTTATTTCTTAGTCTAATTTTTAATTATGCATAATAGTTTTTAGAACCAGGTGAAAGAAGAGATGCAGTTCTGTAGTGCAACAGTTTCATTTTCATAACGTTTTTTGATTAAATCAAACTGTAACTTTTTTATTACACAATCAAGATCCTCAAGGAGTTTAGCTGGTATCTCATCAACCCCAGTTTTTGTTTTAACTCTGATGAGCGTGGTAGATTTTCTTCATCAAAATGAGTCCAGGATATATTCATCTACATCAGATATTTTCTCTAGAATTTCGCCGTTAGTAGAAACAGAATCAATGTAATGGTATATATTTTCTCCATTACATTTTTATCAAATAATTTGGGTTTTTCACTATATTAGACATTCATGTTGGCTTGAACTGCAAAGATTCGATTTTACCATGTGCTTTATATGCTCTGCCCAATTTGGTGTTTCATCAATCGTCACAATTTAAATAGGTCATATTTTCACAATATTTCACTATATTTTCTCAACCTAATTCTGCATTTAGCCAAAACTAATTGATGGTTATCGCTAAATGTAGATAGATCTGTGGCACTCATTTATTTGAGTATCATTTTCATGGGGTAACTGAAACCAATCAGACTAATTTCTGACTGTTTAGATTTCTCTGATTCTATGTTTTTCCTATTTGAGGGACTCTTGAAGACGCAAAATCACCGTTTTTGCTGATTTCATTTAATGAAATAAGTAATAATAAAAAATATTGAAAATCGTTTATAAAAACATTAATTTTTTCTTTATATATATTTTCATTTCTGTTACATACCATTCATCATATCGTTAAATTATCATACAATAAGTTTTTTGGGACCACATCTCAATTAAGTGAGACAGTATATATACAAGTATAAAAGCTAAAATTTGGATTTTTTTAGTTTATATAGAACAGTGTAAATTATAAAGATTGTGATACTATGAAGTTAGTGGGTACTAGTGACGTTTCGTACCTAAGTCAATTACAAAGATTTCCATTCTGTTAACTCTATACACAAAAATATACTTTTTTACCTATTATGATCACAGTTAATATTATGATCATTTATTGCGAAATATTACAGACAAGATTAAAAACAATGTTTTGAGAATTGATTAAATATGTATCTAATTAATTTTTTTTTATTAAAAACTTCATATCATAGCAGGAACCTATCCACTCGTAACCTTGGATTAAAATGTAATTTATATCAATTAATCAATTGTTGTTGTTTATATAGTGTTATAAATTAACATTATTATCACTCTATTAAATTGCCTCATGATGTGGAGTGGTATCCTGGAAGAGGTACAGAAACTCATCCACTGGTGGATACTGTATTTTCTACTACACAGGAATTCGTCATATAAATGGTTATGTCAACCCGTCAAGTGTATATATCTTTTTTTAAAAAATCAATATATATTTCAAAACATTTGTTGGGAAAAAATGGGCCCACTAGGAGCCACATTCTTAGGCCTGCAAATATACTACAAATAGATAACTCAGAAGGAAAACGAAGTTTACTGTTTCTGCCGGTAATGTAGGGTTACGCTGGAAAAGTGGTCTGTAGCAGCCATTAATTATCGAAGTAATATTAATATTAATGGGAACATTTAATCAATGAAGACATGCCAAGCGTGACTCTAAACATTTAGGACGGGATGATTAACTAAATTATAGTGATCTTGTTTTTACTTACTTATGTAATTTTAACCTCTTGGCTCTTTTTTTTTATATAAGCCAAAAATATAATAGGAAATACTTACTTCGAATAATTTTAACAAGTCTGAGCAACCTAAGAAGACGGAACACCCTAAGCATTCTCAATATGTCCAGGTCTATTCCCAATGGGAAGAATGACAGAATTCTGCAAATGAATACAGTTGTTAATGTACACTTATTTTTTAAATGGAGTATTAACTATAATAATATTTCCAAATCACTACTTATTTTACTTAAAAAAAAAAACAATATTCTCTAAAGTTTTTGCTAGACATAGTTCTCTGCAGCAATTATTGACTCTGATTTCACTTCAGTCACTTTAACAAGTCCATCTTTTAATCGTCCAGTCACCTATCTTGGGGCTAAACTCTCTTTCTCACTCCAACTTCTGTTCCATCGTTTCAGGACAGTCAGATGGATTCCATTCTTTCGAACTTAATACCACAGAAACTTCATCAAAAAACAAAGTTGGCATTACTTAAACTGTGTATCATTCATGCTCTTATATGACCCCCTCTTCGTGTTTAAGCGTCGTGAATCAAAAAATCAAAATGCAAATAATTATTAGTCCATGGAAAAAAACATACTGATTTATCAAATTAAAAATACGTCAACGTTAATGAATTTCCTTTGTTATCGGTTACATTAATTTCCTACGTTATATCTCGAGAAAAAAATGTCATCTTATATATATAATATAAAAGGGTAATATTCTGAAATAAACATTTTAATTATTTATTAACGTCCACTTTTTGCAACTAAGGCTAATTGGGACGGTTTATCTACAGGTTCTCACCCTTTTCTAGCCAGGGTGGGACTAAGGAGTTTATTTAATGAATTCCGTCACTAAATAAATTCCTATTGCGAGAGTCGAACTCGCCACTCCAGGTTTGCCATGTGAGATTAAGTTCAACGCTTTAACTCACATGGCTAAATTCTGGAATAACGCAACAGGAAAAGCGAATTGCGATGATTGGCATACCTAATAAAAACGTGTCGCCTTATATAGACCAATAGTGTTTACACATTTTAATTTCATATGGCCTATTTCTTTTTAACTAATTATTTACAAGCAATTTTTCGTTTCTTTATTTTTGTGTTTACCAGATGCACGCCTATCACACCCAGATTAAATAACGACTGCTTCCTGAACGGTTGCAGAGAATAAGTGGGCGAGTTAGTAGTAGTTGACACTGCTGTGGCAGTTTTCTCCTATCGCGGCTCCATTATCATCTCTTACAGTTCGTCTTTCCCATACTATCTATTTCATTTTCTTCGCCAAAAAACGTATATCAACAGAAAATAAATCAGAATTATTCAATTCGTTTCAAACAGTCCTGTCTTTTGTTTATAACTAACCAAAAAACCAATACCCTTTAGGTATCCTCTTGTATTTGTTATTTTAATTTGGGTTTTAACACAGCTTAATCTTTTTTGCTGTGTGTTCTTCATTAGCTCGTTTCAATTAGTATTATTTTAGTTCTTATAACACTTTTTCATTAAATTAAACACTCATATTTGTACAATCCATTTACTGTATGAAGAGATTTAAAATGATATTACTTAACATTCTTATCAGAAGTAAATCGTTATAAGGTTAAAGGTGCTCCTAAAGTTGTACTATTAATTTTGCAGATACGATTTATTTAAAAAAAAATAAAGAATTAAGGGTGTTAAAACGAATAAATTCCTCAAAGCAGAATTAAATATTACAATAATAACAACACATTATACTTATAAACAAAAAAAAAGTAACTTTAATACAGCATATAAGTGCTTACCCAATAACAATTACGAAGAAGTCAATAAGATTCCATGGGTTTCTAAGGTATGAACCAGGATGTAAAGCAAAACCATAAGCAATGCATTTTAGGACCATTTCCAAAATGAAGGTAATAAGAAAGTAAATTTCAAATTTTTCCTACAAACGAAAAACAATATAAACAATAATATACAACATATGTTTGTACATATATATTATGTGCGTGTGTGTGTGTGTGTGTGTGTGTGTGTGTGTGTGTGTCTGTGTGTGTGTTGATGGATAAGAAGAAAAACATGCAAGACATGATAATAAAATCACAAATCGCACTGAACAAAATAAATTACCCAAGTATCATAGCGCATACTTATCTCACAATTCAGTGATATCAAACATAGTAGACACGTAAGGGAGGATTTCACTTGTTCAAATCTTTGTTTGAATTAATTTTAAATATGTCAATGTAAATGTATTTCCTTTGTTTTCAGCTACATTCATTTACTGCGTTATATATCGATAAAAAATGCCATCACGTGTAAAGTGTGTCCTTGTTCAATAAAGACATGTAGTCCATCATTTAGCTTTCAATGAAATAAACTTATATTACTTTTATTAGTATTATTCCGAAAAAGGGAATTCAGGTGAAGCTTGATTCTGCTGGCTTTTTTTTGCTCAGCCAATTTCAATCTTCAGGCCAATATACTTCTGACTTTATTTCATTTCGGGCTAAATTTTGGCTCATCTTTTCATTCCAAACTCTACTTTTGCTCTGGTCCGTTGTGATGTTATACATGGGTTACGTTAAATTCACAGTTGTTCAATTTTGAATCTAGATTACATCTTCACTTCCAATGATTAAATTACGCACTGTATTAAGGATTCGTTTTAGGATAAGACATACTTACGTGGTGTATAAGGCCGGAAAATTAATGTAAAACGTATCAGTAGTAATAGAGATTTTCAAATGTTTTCCACTATGAACTATTATTTTTGTCCTTTACTGTGAACCGTTAATTCTATGCAACTCTTAATAAACAATCGTTCACCTCACACGAAGACTAACGATGAAAAATTGAGACTTGTATAGAGATCCCAACGCTCAACTAATCGTATAATTATTGCCTCGACAATCTATCTTAGGATTTATGAATAACTAGCGAGTGCCAGATGATGAAATTTCTAAAGAGCAATTTTTCTGTAATAAAATTAGCTTAAATTCATTAATAGTGAATTACTTACAAGCAGCTGAGCTGTTTCATTATCAGAAGGAAGATAAAGTCCAAACCCAAGCATAATGCAATTCACCACTATAACTAAAAGTATTATGTATTCAAATGGTCTGCATATTTATTAAGGAAAAATATTTGACATACATTAAACATATTTTATATTAATAACTATTAAATAAAATGATGATAAAAAATTATTTCAAAACAATGTTATAGAGGTTAATAATATATAGAGATAACATATATTATAATGTAGTTATTATCAATTACATATTAAAAAACTGTGTTTGAGTTTATTAACTATTTAAAAATACAATGGGTTTTAAAGGATTTAAACTAACTTTTTAAACAGACAAAAACATGAAACATAATTCATTGAGCTAAATATAATTTCATAATTATTAAAGTTAGGGGTGGTTACGGGTTAAGTTAGACCTTTCCACAGGAAAGAGACAAACAGTTGCTTTCGATCTCATTTTTAGTGCCCTCGCCAGAACACCATTTTGTAGAGTATTTCTCATAGTGCTTTGTATTTTGCAAATTGTATTCTTGCTTTCGTTAAGGTTTCTAAACTATCAATAAATTTGGGGATCTCAGGTTAACCAGGTAAAGCGTTTCACTTAATGCACTTAATAAGCCAAGTGCGGTCGTTTCCCTCGTGCCTTTATTATTTTCAATTATTTTAAACCATACTTACATTAATATTTTAATTTAAATTTATTAATTAACTTCCACGTGCATTATTTTATTTATTTAGTGTCAAATTACCAAATAAAATAAGTCACAAACTGGTAATAAAAAGGTGGCAGCCTGGGTGTAACCTGCCCCAAGTAACCCCAGCGCCATAAAGTGTTGGCAATAGATAAGACTAGAAAAAATTATTAGCAATAGAAATATTTTAATTAAAACCCGCAAAGACCAAAAATAATATTACAAAGCTAAAGGAAACTGCTGTATAGATAATACTATTTTATTACCCGAAAACCCCCAAATAATAAAAACAATTAAACAATATAGAGAAGCAAATTTAATAGATAAGTAACCCTTTCAGAAACAGAGAACCCTAAAAATATATGAAACTATGTCGTGCACGCATCACGACGATAACTGCTAAAAAACGTTAATACTAAAATTTAGCCAAGATAATTAAATTAAACAGACTGAAATATCACACGAATGTTTGAAATATGAATTGTAAGGAAGTTATTCAGAGGGAGAGTAAAACGTAACTCCTGTTCTGAAGGAGTTGATTCGAGTATCTAAACATTTGCCTAAGCTGTTTAAATTAAGTTTCGTGTCAGAAAGTTCTAATCAGTTGTTCTCGGGGAAATAACGCAATCAGTAAACTGCGTAAGCCAAGCATTTAAATCAGACTTTACTATTAGAGCAAGAATGCCGGGATGCATTTAAAACAAACTTTACTAGAACATTACCAATGCAACGATGCATTTTAATTTAAGAGCGCTTCCATGGAATATATAATTCAAATGAGAATTATTTATTTGCTTATGTGCATCCGTAAAAAAGCGATTTTTCTTACTCAAAACCTTAATAAAAACAAAAAAAAAGTCATATAATCACCAATATAAACTCAACAAAATTACATGTACAATAATGCAACCTCAAATAATAAAAACAAAGAATATTGATAACTGAACTAAACATTTAATATGATTAAAAAATGAACATATGAATAAAGCAAAAAATTATAAAAAATATATAATAAATTATTTTTCTTGTACAATAATAGTAGTTTTAAAACACATTACTAAAAATGTCGGCCATGTTAGTTTAAATTAGTTAAATCCATTAATGTCTATATAATCAATCAAAATAAAATAAAAAAACTTGCATTTTTAAAATCTTTTATTTTTTCCAGCATGTTTTGTGCTCTTCTGACACGTCTTCAGAGTCGAAAAGCAAATTCTTGACCGGCCATCAAGCTGGGCGGCTCCTCTCAAGTTTTTATTACATTATTCTAGAACTCCTGGTTATCCAGCTACTCAAACGAATAGGAGATAGAGGTGGTTTAGAGTACAACCGAATAAAACAACATTGTTTCTATAATACAAATATAGTTTGGGTTTCCTTTAAATATCCTGATTAAAAGTAACGCAAAACACAAAAACCAATGAAAAACTACAACTTTGATTAATATATAAAGCACTATGCTGTTATAAAATAGTTATTATTAAAAGGATACGGCCATTCCACTATAGCCTTGCATTTCTTCCTCAATGGATTATCTCCTTTGAAGCAGAAGAGTGAATTGTATTGCACAGATGCATCTTGTTCTTCCGCCATTTTGTTATCCTGTAACAAGGAAAATAATAATAGCACTATTGTATCTTAAATGCAACTATATACATACATATATTCTTCTTGTACCGATTTTTTTATATCTAAAAACATTATTTATCAAACAAATACAGAATTATTTTATAAGCATTATAAATTACTCTTTATTCTCAAGTTCAATCTCTTTTTAATGGAGGAACCTGTATGAAGTTATAAATTAAAATCACGTGAATTTATCTTAATTAATATGACTCTATTAATGCACATTCATTGATGTTGTTAAGTCAAAGACTTTGCCAGGTTTGAGACCACTTTCACCCGTGCAGATGAAGCAAGGCTGAGAATAGGAGAAGGTACACAAAGTAAGCAGGACGAAAGGGAGAGTATAAGTGAGTAAGTTAAATCCATTACTTTTGTAGATTAGGCAACTGTCCTTTGATGCACAAAGAAAATACAGTTTCTTGCCGAATCGTTGATACCAACTATAAAAGGATAAGATTGATAGAAAACCAATAAAAAACTAAAATTACAAAAGTAATATGTATTCTGGACACCTCTTATTTCTGGAGTAACAGAAAATCCTATTAGAGTAGTCATCATAAGCCTGTCATTCCTGCAAGTGGGAAATCTGCTCAGTTTACGCGGGAGTTGTGCGTGATTCTTCAGGGCACTAGGTGATCTAAGATGTAGGCAAATAGGTGCTTGCCCTTCAGGAAATGTGTCGCATGATAATTAGTTGGTTAGTTATAACTAGTAAAAATTAATTACATCAGAATAAAAAGTTCATATTTTTTAAGAATATATATGAAGATGTTATATTATGTAGTCATCTTTTTAAATAAATAGTATTTTCATTCAAAAGTATTTTTATGGTAAGTGTTTTCTTTCAGTTGGGATGCAGAAATGAGCTTATACATTTTTCAACACAATTACATTTCAAACCCATTTTGAAAGTCGTATTAAATTAAGTGGCAGAAGGAGAAGAACATTTTCTCTACAACCTTGAAAAATTGGAGTTGGTTCAGAGAAGAAAATATTCCTAGATTCTATTTCAGGATAGCACTTTAATTTTCTACTGTTTTCCAAGTGAAACAAGCAATTAAACAAATGGCTTTAAAGGAAGAACAGGGCATTATTAATATACAAAAGAAAGGAGCTTCATTATTATTCCGTCAACGAGGGCAAAAAAAAAAAGAACAACATAACTAAAAAGACAGGGATTGGAGAATAAAAAACGAAAAATAAAAAAAAAAGCTTCCTCGAGTAGAGCCTTTCACACATAAGCCGTATTGATCACTAATGGTTAATTCTTCCATACCCTCTGTCAGAGTCAGGCGGCCAAGTCAATTCCTCAAAACGGCCGCCAAAGAAAAGGATAGAAAAACAGAGGAAAATTGCGACGCATTTATTCGGACGGCTATTTGTTTTGCTGAATAAAAAATGAGTCTTTATGAGGAGCGGATAACAGATTTCAGCCTTTATGAATATGTATCAGAGCCATAAGACAATAGCCTACAGGACATTTTTCTCACGGATTTAACACCAGATCTAAAGTAATCAACTACAATACTACATTTCCGTCAATGGAATGGTTAGAGATATTAGATAAGACTTATCAAGGTTACGACTAGTTACCCCAAGATTTTGTAACGATTAGAAAACATTCGTCCTCTCATTAATCACAGCCATTTTTTGGAGATTCCCACGTATTTTTGGAGTTCCCACCTCACACTATGTCTCTGGCTAAAGAGAATTAAATTAAATAATAAGGTTTTATTAATAACTCACTGTCAATTTTTCAGAAGGAACAGTAAAATGATCTCTACTTCCCCCCTAACTATTTTAATCATAAAGTAAATCTATATATATATAAAATTGTAACCTCTGTCTGTACATTGATTTTTTTCGCGAAATTTCACGATAACTTTTCGTTTCACATGTCATAGACACCATAACTACATTTTTTTTCTTTCGTGTATGTTTGTTTGTTTGTTTGTTTGTTACCTTTTCACGCATAAACGGCTGAACCGAATTTTATGAAAATTGGTATGTATATTATTACTGACCCAACTTAGATTTTAGGCTATATTAATATTCTCTCAGACGAACAGGAGTGGGGGTTATAAGGGAGGCCTGAAATTAAAAATAGCGATATTTCGTTTCCTATTGGGTTTTCGCCAAATATGAACATAACAAAAGTTGTTTATTTTGATATTTAGAGTAACTTTTGTTATATACACTTTTGTCGTATACCGAAGTATAAATGAGTTATAAGCTAAAAACTATAGCGGGAGTCAACAATTTTATTGGGCTCAAAAGACTCAACCGAACTAAATAAAACTCGGTATGTGTAATAAAACTAACGCCTTCTTTAGAATAAGCTATACCAACATTTCTAGCGACGGGCAGGAGTTGGGGTTATAAGGGAAGCCTGAAATTAAAATTAGCGATATTTCGTTTTCCATTGGTTTTTCTGCAAATATGTACAGGATAAAAGTTGTTTATTTTGTTATTTAGAGTAACTTTTGTTATATACACTCTTTCCGTATACCGAAGTATAAAGGCGTTATACGCTAAAAATTATACTGGGAGTCAACAATTTTATTTGGCACAAAAGACTCAACCGAACTAAATAAAACACTCAGTATGTGTATTAGCACTAACACTTTCCTTATAATAAGCCATACTAACAATTCTAGGGACGGGCAGGAGTGGGGGTTATAAGGGAGGCCTGAAATTAAAAATAGTGATATTTCGTTTCCTATTGAGGTTTCGGCAAATATGCACATAACAAAAGTTGTTTATTTTGTTCATTAGAGAAATTTGCTCAACAATTCTTTTCAATATGAACTACCAGGTACCTCACCTGGAAAAATTAATTCAAATTATAATATGTTATTATATTTTGTCCTTAATAATTTAAATCTATGCATAATGCAAAGGAAACGGGAAATATGACAATATGGAGGACAGCGAAGTCTTACATAAAAAATTAATTTTATTATTAACAAATTCACAGAAACGACGGGTATTAACCCTAAACACTGGGAAGGGTAAATGTCAAAATATTGTGCAAAGTAAAGCCTTGCCAAAAAAATACCATCCAGCCTCAAATGAATTCCCGGGCGAAGCCGGGTATCTGAGCTAGTCTTATATAAAGAAGTAATGATTTGAAAGTATTTATTGTGTTCTAACTTCTTAACCAACATATTGATGAAATTTGTTAACAGTACATTTATATGTAGAATTGCACAAGAATAATATTGACATATTAAACTGCAATTCGTCACAAAACTCTTCCTACTCAGAATATAACCGTATATCCTGGAAGATAAAGTACAATAAATAATTACAAGTTTCGCTAATATGATCCAAGAGTCCATAGCACATAGTATTTTAGGCCTCTTCTATCTTATGTTACACTGTCCGTTTGTCCGGCTGTCACTGGAGTTTTGTAGATTTTCATTAAATTAAGCATAAATAAAGCTGCCTTATTGAAAAACCAAAGAAATATTCTTGGTGATTTTTTTTTTTTAAGTCGCTGCCACTTCAAGATGAATATTTATTTTCACTGCTTCCATAAATCAATAAGTAGTACCTCAATAACACCAATATTGCAATTTCCACTAAGAGAAACTGGTAAAAGTATTTTATTGGAAAGTAATTTGTTGTTAACGAAAATATGTAAAACTTTTCGTATATTATATGGTACCATTGCACTAACATTTCGAACAAATAATTTTCCAAAACGTATAACTGTAAAGTATCTCTGTCATCCTCGAATTTTGAAATCTCTCCTAAATTATATACCATCAGGATGGTTAAATAATTTTATTCATAGTATTTCATAGGTCTCTATTTTAATTTAAACATCTTTAATTGGTCCCCTTAATATTTTTAGAGGGCGTCTCATAAGGTTAATTCGTTTATACAACGTACTGTAAATTATATAAGTCCCTAAAAATAGATGAACCATTAGAACGCAGAAATGCACCAGCTTTGACAATAAGGAATGAAATTCAGCCCTACCTACTATGATTACACAATAGGTTGCCGCCATTGTTTTGAAGGGCAAAATGTTTCTTGGCCCTGTAGAAGACGTGCAATATTGCATGAGAAGGAAGGACTCCCTTTGCGCACCTTAGAATATTCTAGCTACCCCAAGCTTCTCACATCCATTCGGTAAGTTAACAAACGGCCATGTGCCTCTCCGAAAATGCAACGGAGGCAGATAAATTCTACTCCTTTTAAGGCAATTTATAATTGCATTTTATAATTGTCTTCTTGTTCGAGTCATGACCCCTCCTATTCATCCAGTCAATTAAAACCACAGAGACCATCAAAATGAAACCCGTGTGTGTACTTTCGCAGTAATCGCTAAAATCTCATAATGAGAAAACCTTAAACTTCAAACAACAACGCTCAACTTCAAACAACTCTTGCTAAGCATTGAGTAAATAATGCAGAAATGACTTTAATCATCTAATGGAAAAAACATAATGAGATACGTTGCCATAAACAGAAACCTTTTCAAAGTGACTGTTACCACAGCAATATCTCTTTTTAGAGTACACTGTTTTAATTTTTCCATTAAAGCACTACATTCATTTTATACTCGTTTAATCAAATAATATTTCCCATCTCGATATATTAGAAAATATACAGATAACAGCATACAAAATTAATCCGTTTTTACAAGCTGAAATAAAATTAGAAAAGCATAGTTTTAAGTGAGCATCTCCTATTGCTATCCTTCGAATAAGAAATAAAAAGTCCGTCACGCAGGGGCTGCGTAAACTAAGCAGATTTCCCACGTGAAGTTTTACAATAGAGAAATCTGCCCAATAACAAGTGCAGTAGTAAGGGATCTCTAAACTTATTCACGAGGGACGAACATTTACTAAAACGGCCGCCGTAGCTCTCTTCGGAAAGTACCGAACAGCCGACTCCTGCCGACCACACACAGAATACAAATGCAAATATCTCGGTTAATATTCAAGATACAGAATAAATGTATAGAACAATATTTACAGTAAATTTAATTTGCAATAAGATTAATTCTATACAATGTTTCGATCCGATGCATAATAACGGAGATATTTTGAATTTTCAAGAATCCCCCATCTAAACCCCCCCCCTCCCACTGGTCCGATTTCAGCCATTAACGAACTTGATCTTCCTTTTTACATAAAACGATTAAATTCCGAGTTTGGTAACGATCAAACAAAAATTGCGACCGCTAGAGCGTTAACAGACAAATATATATATATATATATATATATATATATATATATATATATATATATATATAATTTTGAACGGACCTCATTTTCGTCATCTCCTGGGTAGGATCGATGGACATTTGAAGAAATTTTTCGAAACTCGCGTCATGAGTACGACCTCAATAGCTGATTTCCCTTAAGGGAAATCTGCTAATACTGGCACATGAAATTAAAAAGTCCGTCACGCAGGGGCTGCGTAAACTAAGCAGATTTCCCACGTGAAGTTTTATAATAGAGAAATTTCAGAATAGAGAGTCAAACAGTTACGGGAAGGGCCCGAATTAGCTCTTGACGGAAACCCACGACTAGACCCGAAGTTAGCCAATCTCATCTCAGAAGCTGAAAACAGAAAAATGCAAATATCTCGGTTAATATTCAAGATACAGAATAAATGTATATAACATTATTTATAGTAACTTTAATTTGCAATAAGATTGATTCTACATAATTTTTCGATCTGACGTATAGTAACGGAGATATTTTGAATTTTCAAAAATCCCCCCCCTCTAAACCCCCCCTCCCACTGTGTAAGTGAAAAAAGTGTATAGAACCAATCTTATTGCAAATTAAATTTACTATAAATATTGTTCTATACATTTATTCTGTATCTTTAATATTAACCGAGATATTTGGATTTGTATTGTGAGTGTGGTTGGCTATGTTTGGGAGTTTCCGCCGAGCGCACTAGCGCTAGTGTGGCCATTTCACTAACTATTCGTCCTCGTGAGAATAGGTTATTACTAGGCAGATTTCTCTATTGTAAAACTTCACGTGGGAAATCTGCTTAGTTTACGCAGCCCCTGCGTGATGGACTTTTTTTATATTTATATTCGTTCCATTAGGGATGACTCAAAGATTTATTCTTTTGACCATTATTCCATATATTTCATTTTTTATGGTGAGAGTCTCTGAGAACAAGTTTTTCTAAGCTGACTTTACTACATAATTGTTTATTCTTGTTTCGCGGCATACATACCACATCTTCAGAAAACATTCTTTTATTTACGAAAAATTAATCCCCGTTACACTCGTCCACCATACCAAAGTTGAGGAACCAATGAGTTTCTATTTTCCTTACTATAAATCATATTTCTGATTTTTTTTAGATCATAAATGAACGAGCTCTTGTGACTAAATAAACTAACCTCACAAGTAGTTATCTGTTTAGCAAGAACCATAATAATAATTGGTTCAATCCAACGCTACGAAGGGCAACGATAATATCTGAGGGAAGGCCTAGCGGCCGCCAAACACTCCCTGTCATATATGTGAAATCCAGAACTAAGGTTGTTTATTTTTTCCATTTTCTCCTTAAGCGGGCAAAAAGACTGACGTACATCAATAAAGCCTAACTCAACTAACGTAAAATTATTGTGACAATATCGTATAAGTTTCAAGTGCTGGGCAACAACCCCCTACCCCCGCCGTTTCATCCAAGATAATATAATACAAAAAATAAATATATGGAAACGAGACATGTTCAATATTTTCAGAGTAGTAAACAATAGAGATAACATTTCAAAGCAATATGGGTTTATGAAAGTAAAATTGGATGAGTTAAACAGGATTTTAATATATTTCATATTAAAACCAGCTCAAAAGGGTTTTTATAGAGTTTAATATCAGAAAAAGAATCTTCTTTTCTTGGGAATAAAATTAAATTTTTCTTCGAAAATACCAGAACATTTAAGGTTTCCGGAAATCCTCTCATATTTTGTATTTTAGGGATCGAACTAAGAAGCACACCAAAAAACACTATGGCAACAAATTTCCCTAATATTATACTAATCAATAAAAAAAAGCAATTATTGAAGCCGAAGATAAAATGGCCACTTGAAGAAAAAAAAGTCCGTCAAGCAGGGGCTGCGTAAACTAAGCAGATTTCCTATGTGAAGTTTAGCAATAGAGAAATCTGCATACTGGTAACACAACACCACCATAAGTGTAAATAAACTCCTAACTGAAACGGCTTCTGAATTGTAAGAATAATTTATATTTTAATAACTCAAATTTTAGTAGTCCAAGAACTAAAGAAGGGGGGGGCGGATTAACAGAACGTATTTGTATAAATCTCACAAAGTAACGAAGGTTAGGTAAGGCTAGAAACTACAGGTTAGGTTAGAAGCTTTCGCCAGATCCGAGACTTACGAAAACGGCCAAACTAACCCGAACAACACCCGACCACAGACTTCATAAAAATGCAAATATCTCGGTAATATTCAAGATAGAGAATAAATGTATATAACAATATTTATAGTAAATTTAATTTGCAATAAAATTGGTTCTATGCAATATTTCGATCCGATGCATAATAACGGAGATATTTTGAAGTTTCGAAAATCCCTCCTCTAAACCCCCCCTCCCACTGGTACGATTTCAGCCATTAACGAACTTGATCTGTCTTTTTGCATAAAACGGTTAAATATCAAGTTTCGTAACGATCAAACAAAAATTACAACCGATAGAGCGTTAACAGACAAATATATATATATATAATTTTGAACGGACCTCATTTTGGTCATCTCCTGAGTAAGATCGATGGACATTTGAAGAAATTTTTCGAAACTCGCGTCATGAGTACGACCTCAATAGCTGATTTCCCTTAAGGGAAATCTGCTAAAAATGACAAAGTGCTCCTGAAATTACAGTCTATAACAATTTCTCTTAAAAAATTCTATGTTTTATTATTTTTATATTATATAATCACTATTGAAATTCATCAAGACCATTTACGGCAGTGCCCTTTTTACTAAGCAACAGTTTAACGCAACAACTAATTTAAAAGTACAACAACTAATTCTTCTTTTTGTACAGAAAGTTATCAAATATCCGACACCTCACGTCAGTGGCACGACTGATCCAAACGTCTGTTATATATTACAAAGAAATTATTTTAAAAAGTCCCATCTGATTAAAATCATTTCCCACTCTCATTTTAGAAAGATTTAACATATAGAAATATTTTAATGACGGTTTTTCCAAGTAACATCCATTAACTTACTGCATAAAACTAAGAAATTGAAATAAATTTATCACAGTATATAAACATTAAATCTTAGTACAGAGTGGCATTTAATATAACCTACTTACGGTTAACAATTAGTAACTCAGTTCCCATTTATTCAACAAATCGAAGTTAATTAATGTGCTAATGAATCTTAGGCCTTTAATTGGGAAAACATAAATTATACATTATTATTATTAATTATTAAGTCTCCACTCAATTATTAAACAAAAAAAAGTCTGTCACGCAGGGGCTACTTAAACTAAGCAGATTACCCACGTGAAGTTATACAATAGGGAAATCTCCATACGAGAGCCGAACAGTTGCGGCAAAGGGCCGAACTTGCTTTTCGGTGGAAACAGTCATCCCTAATGGGCCCAAATTTAATAATAATGCAAATATCTCGGTTAATATTCAAGATAGAGAATAAATGTATAGAACAATATTTATAGTAAATTTAATTTGCAATAAGATTGGTTCTATACAATTGTTTGCTCTGACGTATGGTAACGGAGATATTTTGAATTTTCGAAAATCCCCCCTCTAAACTCCCCCTCCCACTGATCCGATTTCAGCCATTAACGAACTTGATCTGTCTTTTTGCATAAAACGTTTAAATATCGAGTTTGGTAACGAACAAACAAAAATTGCGACCGCTAGAGCGTTAACAGACATATATATATATATATATATATATATATATATATATATATATATATATATATATATACATATACATATATATACTAGCTCAGATACCCGGCTTCACCCGGGAATTCATTTGAGGCTGAATGGTGATGGTATTTTTTAGCAGGCTTTACATTGCACAATATTTTGACATTTAACCATCCCAGTGTTTAGGATTGATACCCGTCTTTCCCGTGGATTTGCTAGTAATAGAATTATTTGTTCGATAAGGCTTCACAGTCTTCGATATTTTTATATTTCCCTTCTCTTATACATGTAAATATGGTGAATTTTTATTTCAGGCCTCCCTTATAACCCCCCTCCCGTTCGAACCTAAAAATTTTAATATAAGTTATAATCATGGAAGAATTAATGCTAATTGACATACCGAGTTTTGTTAAGTTCGGTTCAGCCGTTAGTGCCCGCTAAAGTTTTAACGTATAACACATTTATACTTAGGTATACGACAAAAGTGTATATAACAAAAGTTACTCCAAATAACAAAATAGACAACTTTTGTTATGTTTATATTTGCGGAAACCCCAATAGGAAACGAAATATCGCTATTTTTAATTTCAGGCTTCCCTTATAACCCCCACTCCTGCCCGTCCATAGAAATGTTGGTATAGCTTATTATAATGAAGACCTCACTGCTAATACACATACCCAGTTTTATTTAGTTGGGTTGAGTCTTTTTTGGCAAATCATATTGTTGACTCCCCCTATAATTTTTAGCGTATAACGCATTTAAACTTCGGTATACGACAAAAGTGTATATAACAAAAGTTACTCTAAATAACAAAATAAACAATTTTTTTATGTGCAAATTTGCCGAAAAACCAATAGAAAACGAAATATCGCTATTTTTAATTTCTGGCTTCCCTTATAACCCCCACTCCTGTTCGTCTCAGAGAAAATTAATATAGCCTAAAGTCTAAGTTGGGTTAGTAGTAATATACATACCAAGTTTCATAAAATTCGGTTCAGCCGTTTGTGCGTGAAAAGGTAACAAACAAACAAACAAACAAACATACACGAAAGAAACAAAATGCAGATATGGTGTCTATGACATGTGAAACGAAAAGTTATCGTGAAATTTCGCGAAAAAAATCAATGTACAGACAGAGGTTACAATTTTATATATATATATATATATATATATATATATATATATACATATATTTATATATAAATATATATAATTTTGAACGGACCTCATTTTTTTCATCTCCTGAGTAGGATCGATGGACATTTGAAGAAATTTTTGAAACTCGCGTCATGAGTACGACCTCAATAGCTGATTTCCCTCGAGGGAAATGTGCTAAAAGCTGGAAAACCGTTCGTTCTTTACCAAAAACAAACTTTGGTAGTAGTTTTGATTAGATTCTAGTAATAATATTGCCCAGAATATATTAAACATTTTATATTTAAATATAATCAATTGAAACTATACTCCCAATTTATTAATACAGAAGTGGCAGATAGTCACTTAATAACTCTTTGTAAAATATGTATATTTAAGTAAAAAGCTGTAATAAAGTTAAGTTTTATCATAAGTTTATCCACTCCATTTATTATACGATCTGTATAGTATTATGAATATGAGTCTTGATATATACGTGTGTATGTATGTATGTACTTATGTATAAATTTTAGTACCTATGCATGAAGATAAACTTTATTCATTCCATCCAGTCATTAATAAATTAACTTTATTTTTAGCAGACTCAATATCATATGACTAACTTATTGAAGATCAACTGCAGATTGCTCCTGCCAATGCAGCAATCGATCATCTGTCAATCTATTGTTGATTGCTAACTATAATTGCCCTTCACAGCCATTTGAATGTTTACTAACTATATTGAATTTTAATTACAACCCTGTAGTAGCAAACAGGATGAAATTATGGATTTGGGTTAATCGTATTACAATTAAAAAATAGAACTGAGCAATGTTATGGGTAGACTAAACACAAATTTTATTAATTAACTGCAAATATAATGTTTACAACATTTACTGTTAAATTGTGCCAAATTGTATACGGAGAATCGTTTTTATTAAATAGGGCATGAAACCCAAGAACATTAATAACAATGAAAATGAAATTCTGCGATAATGTGATCGTTTTAAATAAGGAGAGGCATTTACTTAAAGCCGAATTATGAAAATACCCAAACTTGATAAAAACTTAAAAATAACTTGATCAGTTCATCTTAACCATTTTCCAATAATCGTGACATGGTTCGAAGGGATGAGATTTCCTCCTGAAGGGGATGCGATAGATTGCGAAACATGATAGATAGAAAATGATTTCTCTTGGAACATTGATAGTTTTCGTATCATACTCTTCTGCCTGCACCTCAGTACATTGTGAAGAAATTTATCTCTAAGGTAAGTTTACTACTGGTCAATCAGTTGATTACATAGTTTTGTCGCCCGCCATAGTCAAATGTTAAATTATATTCAATGAATCTCTATTAATGTTTAATGTCTTAAAAGTGCAAATGTATTAAGTGGTAATATCTTTGCTTATTGCTCACACGATTATAATTTTGTTTGGCCTTTTTATTAATATTGATTGGTTGTGTTTTTCTTACTTCCTTGTACGAAGCAAAGGTATCATTGTAAAACCGAAAACTTTTTGGTCCAGATTTCAATGGAATTATAATATTTCGACCTCCCTGAGTCCCTTTTTACTAGCTTTTGCGTCACTTCTATACGTATGTGTGTACGTATAAATGTTAATGTAACTCAATAACAACTTGTATTAGAATTTTGTAATGTCATTATTTATCACTGGTGTAAGGTCATAACAAAAATATTTCCATAAAACCCTTTTGGCTTATATTCAAAAAATCTATAAACTATGTTCTATGTCATTTTGGCTACGATGCATATGACTCACTTTTAAATGAAATGATTTTAAGTGATTTGCAGCAAAATATTTCATATATTTGATTCAATAAGAGTATAAGGTGTGTGGTACCCACATCAGATTTGTAATTTATTCGTTGATATAAAAATTCTGTAATAAAGGAATGATTTTATGAAATAGTTTTGCCAGAGCTTTAAACATGAAACAGAAATCGCGCTGGACATTGAAAATTATAGTGAAATATGAGACATTCAGATATAATTACCTAATTGGTTAAAACAAAAAATTAATTTTATTTAAAAATTTAATTAATCGGTAATATCAACTCTTATTTATTTTTACTAAACAATCAAATAATGGAACTCAGGTTAGCAATATGTCCAAAACATACCGCTTTATAAAATATGATAGATTTGATACATGGGTTCCATTCCCATAAAAAAAAAATTATTTAGTGGTCAAATAAAACCCTGTGCCTAAGAAATAAAAACATTACAACTTGAAGATTATTCTCTTCAATTAGCCTTAGATGTATAAAATGGACATTGATTTTTAAACACAATTATATTAAAACAAGTACATTGAATAAATCTAAAAATCGTTACAGACACCTAGTCCTCCCAACAACTTCCTTCTTTCTCTCTTAGTAACAATATTTTCTACCTGAATACTTCGCTACCGCCCTCTTTCTTACATGTACTAAATATTTGAATCTGAACACATTCATATAATTAAATATACCTACATTATAAAAAATGTTCTGAATTTTATCAGTATCTTCAATTCTCCAAATCGAATGATTAAATTTTGTTTCGTGAACTTTCCTTACTGTTTAGTTATGAATATCTTTAGTTTGTTTCTACTTGTCAAAGAGATGCAAAGACTGCATTTATAATAATTATAATATTACTGAACAACAGTAGTTAGGGGAATAATGTTCATTATTAATAATAGGTTTTCCTGTTACTATAAATATATCATCTATAAACAAGTGAGTCAGGTGTTTTAGTTAAAATAGTTTGAACCTACCCTAACTAGTTTCCTCAGTTCAATATATTACATTAGTGTAAAACATTCCGAGCAAACATGCCACAACTTGTTTACCCTCAATAATATTTATTACAAACAAACGCTTCTTTTCTAATTTATATCCTATATAATTGAGTTCGTGTTTCGGCGGTCTAAATTAAAATACTGAATCATTTCATTTAATTTATATATTTATTGGGCTTTGCGTCCCCTTTATTGATGTTAAGCCAATCTTATCTAGTTCCATAGTCAGGATAGGACAAAGGGACTTATTAGGTAAGTCCGTCACCAAATTAAATTCCACGCCAATGTGGTAATCGAACCGGCACTCAAAGCTCATTTAGAGACCTAATAGGAATGCCTTAACACTCGTGTCCACCGCAACCCTTTCGATAATTTGATTTAACAGTTTAATTGTACTGTCTGGCCACCCAGAATTGGACTTAATTTTATTAGGGTTGTTCCGGAATAAGATCCCAAACAATATAGCCACTTTATCTAACTGCTTGCCACTTTCCTTATATCATTAGCACACTACGTTCCTTGTAGGACCTGAGCCTCTGACATCATCACTTCCTTTTTTATTATTATTATTTATTTATGGGCATTATCAAATGCCCAAAAAGTCAAAAAAAATTACAAATTCGAATAACAAAAGTAAAATAAATAACAAGTAACAATAACGAATAACAAAAGTAGAATAAATAAACATATACTAAATTCAATTAATTATGATCAAAACATAAAATAACATAAAAATAAATATTTATGTGCATAGTTGGTGAATGTTAATAGGAAATGAAAGGCTGAAAATTATACTTTTATAATGATTGTCGTAATTTGCTCCTTCAGGGTAATTGTTGAATAAATATATACATATATTTATATATATATATAATACAACTAATGTATATAATTTGAAAACTTGTTTGTATTTAAATTTTGTCATATATTTGAATTTTGTGTAGGTATGAGAATATGTATTTAATGTATAGGCTGTCTTCCGTCTGTAGTTCTTGTAAGTCTTAGGGTAAGTCCTGATGTAGCCGTTTTCGACATTCTGTCAGTATATGTCGTATAGTCAAGGGGGTTCAATGTTACAAGTTAAGTAAGTGGGTCTGTCAGTCTTTGTCATTGACGGGTAGGACATATGATTACCTTCATGAAATATATGTTTCTCCCTGGAAAATTGTTGAAAAACAAAGATATTAATAATCCATACATGTCTCCACATGAATTTAAGACACGGTGGAATGAATTTTATTTCAGAAATTCTAAATTCGAAGTTTCCATTTTTTTGTTGCTATTCATTTCTATTTCTTTGTAATTTTGTATTTTCCTTTTTGTTTTATACATAAATAAACGAAAAAATATATAGCTCAGAGATATTTTATTTATTTTATGCATAAATAAAAATATGAAATTAAGTCCTCTGAGCGTGGTGCCTAGAGAAAGAGTTTCCGCACGTTACATGCTGCATAATTAAAAAGGGGACTCCCCGGTTAACGGGTTAAGTATGAGTGTTACCGATAATTACGTGTGGCCGTTTCTAAGTCTCGAAGGAACTACTTCTTCTCTCCTAAAGTTTCTGAAAATTCATGGCCACTTGCAAATAGTGTTCTTAATTGTTAGTATGTAGCGTTCTTCGTTCTTAGTTGTTGTCAGTCCTTGTGTTAGTCCAGGCGGTTTGCCATGCATCCAACATGAGGTGTTTTGTTTGTCTTGAAATGTCTTCATGAAATTCAGTTATTTCTCTATTTTCGGGCTTCCTACCATTCACTGGTTATCCCAACCATCTCTATCCAATTTCTGGGTCTTAAAATTTCGTTTTTTCACTGGTGAAAAATCTAGTGGCAACAGAAATTTATCTATTGATCAACTCTCTAAAGAAAAGGTTTTTCTCATCCGGGTGAGAATCGGAAGATAAACTATCAAGATTACTATAAATTAGGAGTGCTCCAAAGGGCTTTTTATTAAAATAACATTTTTCTTCAATAAAAAAAAAGGAAAATCTTTGCATAACAAATTAAAGAGTATATAATACTGCTTAATTCAGCCACACTTTTCTATCCGCTCCGGCGGTTTCATTTTCACAAAATTTATCCAGTTCCTAGTTCTCACGGCTAATCATTTTCCTGGTGTTAGACTCGACCCACTATCCATCTCCATAGGAACTAGCTGCCTACCCCCCCCCCTCCACCAACTCTCTCTCTGTCTTATATAGCCACGGACTATTTTAATGTATTCCGTCAGTTAAACTTAGTTTCAATTGTTACTTTATTAAAGAAACTCTCAGGATATCCAAAATTAAATTATGATACACCTTTTTGGGGAAAATTTCAATCACTTAAAAGTTTTATTGATATTTTAATTCCAGTTTTGTTAAAAATAAAATAGATATATATGCAGAGAATTTGAAACCTAAATTATAACTTCAGGTTTGTTGAAGCCAATAGTCTGATATTGATTTGACAGAGGATTATTGCTTTATAAAAGAACATTTTTTTTCTTTGAAATAAAATACAAAAATTGAGCTTCAAACGAAAGAAATTCTCAGAAAACATTATTCTCAGTTTATTATACTTTTTCCTCTTCCAAGAGAAAAGGATGAGGAGACTGGATACGGCCGGAATCAATACTTGGAGCTGGCATTATCCTCAAAAAGGATGTACCGAATAAAATGAAATATGTGATTCACCTCGGATTTTATTCAAAGAGCGGATTGGGCGTATCTCTGTCATACATTCAGGGCCCTCTGTATGTATTATTCGGCCTCTAGTTATTCAGGGAATTTAACAAATGCTCCCCACTGCCTCGGTTATCACCCAGCTCTCCTATACAACCGCTCATACATATAATTAGTGCATACAGGGGGTTCTAATTAGCGAATACAATTAATTAATACTCACTGCTCGTTACTACGGAAGATCACAGAGCGGGGATGATTTCAAATATAGGATATGATATTAGTCAAATGATGGAGGAAGTCTCTAACATGGCTCCCTTTTAGAATCCGTTGTTTCCTCGGAGCATTAATGAACAGGAAACTAAATGAAAAGGCGCCGAATTTTAGCTTTGGGAAATTGAAGTAACTCACTTGTCGCGATTTCTCAGAAATCTTCTAACGTCAAATGAGTAACTAGTAGATAATACAAATAAAAATTCACTCAAAATTTTCACACACGCACACACAATTATATATATATATATATATATATATATATATATATATATATAATTGTGTGTGTGTGTGTGTAAAATTCCCATTAATATTTAACTAACTGAACCCTGCGCGTGTTGCTACGCCACCAACTAAAATACTTAATTACGATAAAGACGTATATAATAAAAGTTACTCTAAATATCAAATTAATCATCTTTTGTCATGTGCAGGTTCGCAAAAAAAACCAAAAAAAAAAATCAATAGTAAACGGAAAATGAGGATAATTTACTTCATGCCTTTATATACTTTATATTTCACACCTCCTTTATAACCCCCTCCTCTTGTTCGTACCTCGAAACTTTACTATAGATTATAATCAGGGAGGTGTTAATACTAAATCACGTGCAGAGTTTCGTTTAGTTCGGTTGACACCCACTATACTTTTTAGCGTATAACCCATTTATATTTCGGTATACGACAAAAGTGTATATTACTAAAATTACTCTAAATAACAAAATAAACAACTTTTTTTATGTACATATTTGCCGAAAAACTAATAACAAACGAAATATCACTAAATTTAATTTCTGGCCTCTCTTATAACCCCCACTCCTGTTCGTCTCAAAGAATATTAGTATAGCCAAAAACCTAACCTCGGTTAGTAGTAATATATATATATACTAAGTTTCATAAAATTCGCTTCAGCCGCTTACGATTCTATAGAGGACATACATACAAACATTCATTTATATATATATATATATATATATATATATATATATATAGAGAGAGAGAGAGAGAGAGAGAGAGAGAGAGAGAGATTAGTTAT
The DNA here is from genome assembly GCA_019009955.1 of Riptortus pedestris. Lineage (NCBI taxonomy): Eukaryota > Metazoa > Arthropoda > Insecta > Hemiptera > Alydidae > Riptortus > Riptortus pedestris. The sequence continues at coordinate 206,386,284 of CM032228.1, read as the reverse complement.
ATATTTATAACAGATGGAAGCACGGATGAAGGCAAAGTTATTAGATGTGCATTTGTAATACCCCAATGGCAAAAATTGTGTTTCCAAGAAGCAATATCGACTGGACACCATTCAGGCTGAGCAATTAGCAACTATGAAAACACTTAAATATATGAGCCAATACAACATTACCGCTTATATTCACAGCCGATTAACTATTCAAAAACATAATAAAAACAAAATGCAGAACGACTGTCGGGCCAAATTGGAAAAAAAATAATACACTGCAAGCAGAAACATATAGGCGTATAAAATGGATAAGAGAACACACAGGATATATTGGAAATGAACGCTGACTAATTGGGCATTAACGGACGATTTACTGAAGATTGCTTATAGAAAAATGCAAATCTACGATTAACCCTGGATTGACACCGTGGGGTGAAAAACACCCCACACTTAGCTGTATCGAGTGGTTCTTAACTTCTGCGAATCACAGAGCCCCTGTCCACCTTCATAACTAACATAATCAAAGCCATTTGTCTGCTAATAGTTGCAGGAGAAGGTTATTAATTGTGTCTGGGGTATTTTTTTACCCCACTATGTAGTTAACGGCTAACTTTTTCGCTCGTCTACAATTTCATCCCGAGTTAGTTAACATATATTTTACGGGGTGCCCTGTGGAAATGTGACCTATACCAAAATGTATTCTGATCCGGAAGACATGAGGCGTCTTTTAGAAAAATTAGAGAAATAAGATCAAGATCTTGTTGAAGATGCCAGCTGTTCGGACGAAAAAGGAGAGGCTTCAGCTCCTGAAGAAGAGGCCAAAGATTTCTCACTAGAGCACCACCTTGTAGTATATTTACCAAGTATGTCAAATGCTTCAAGTTTGTGTAACTTAGATATGGATGTTGGATCATATTCTGAACCTCACCAAAAGTGCCAAAATTGGAGGTTTATGTTGGAAAAAACGGATATACTTGGCATAAAAATGTACCATCTACGAAACCTAGACAAAAGAAGAACTTTGCCTCAGGGTAGTTTTAGTTTACATTTTATAAAAAATATCATCTTATAGTGATAATTTGTATTATTTTCTTTAAGAGATTTTTTTTCGTTTCGAGTTTTTCAATTTTATAGATATTTTGTGAATTTTAAAAAATATATTGCACTTTGGTTGCTGTTTGATTTTGTTTTCTTGATGTTCCTATTGTAATACATTATTATTGCAATAAAAAACCAAAAGTCAAAATCGAAATTGATTCTTTTTACGTGTTTCAAAGAATGGGGTAAAATTTACCCCACGGTGTCAATAGCGTTCATGTAATTCGCAGTGTCAATCAAGGGTTAAAATCACACTAAGATTAAAACATTTCAAAACAATGGAATTTCAGATAAAGATTAAAATTTGAACACATTTTTAAATATTATAGAACTAAGAAAAAAGTAATAATAACGAAATAACTCTAGTCGAGACTGGGCATGGAGTCGAAAATTAGGCACCGGAATTTACAAATGTTTAAAATTATTGAAAACGACCAGTGCATATGCGACACACGTGAAGATCAGACATACGAACATATCACATTTGACTGTAAACTATTGGAAAGAAAAAACAAAAACTTATGAAAAGAAAAAAGCTTAGAGAAAAGTTCGGTATGCTTTTTCGTTATTATATTGTTTCACTAACGAATATAACATTTCTAGGTGATATACATTATGAGATACAATAAAATTAAATTTTATAATATATCTATATTTATAAATGACAAATAAACTCTTACACACTAGCAACATGCATTCCCATTATATTTTTTTTTCTTTATTACTATTTCGTTTTTGTTTTGTAATTGACTATTTTTCTTATTATTGCAATTTTTGTAGACTATTTTATTTACTTACTTGTTAAATAGGGTTCATAATCGTCACAGAAGTAGTCCTTACTCGTTTGAGGCACGGCCATTCACGGATAACACACGGACACCTCATGACTAGGACTGAACCACCATTATGTACACTGTGCAATACACAACTAACTATCAAACACTTACTTACAGACTGCAGACTAATAAGCGTCAAGAACTTACCCACCAACCTATCTGAACTACTACACGACGACAGCCCATACATTACAAAAATCATGAAACACCTCAAAGACACACACATTTACAACCAGATGTAACATTAAATAATCAAACACTAGACTGCAATAATATCCACTGGAGAAAAAATAAATAACCGTACTTTTGCCTACCTCTGTAGATTTTTTATTGGTTTTTATAAGGTGGCTTTACCTTTACTATTTTAGTATTATAACAAGAAAATGTGTGAATCGCTTAAATTGCGACACACCTAAATAAATAAATAAATAATCGTCACAATATTTTAATTGCATTTCTACTAAGAAAAACTAATTTGTTTTTTATGCAAAATAATCATTCTCAACATCAGACTTCAAGGTACATAATATCTAAAGAAGGAACGTACAAGTGGAGAGAATTATATAAATATACTCCCTCATTTCAGGGATACGGAACTGAGGAAAAATGATTTATATAAAATTAAAGGCTGGGTCCGTTAATGGTAGAAAGCAGACCAGAATAAGCGGGAGTTTAGACAACCGGGAAAGGCAAAATAAATATGTTTTTATAAAGCATATTATTTCCTAGAATGTTTCGTTATATTCTGTTGCAATTAAAATATTATTGGAGTCATAAATAAAGTCTTACAGGAGACTCATAAAACGTCCAACTAACTTTATAACATGACCAAATGCAAATAATCTATTTAAAAAGGAAGAAAAGGCAATCAATGCTTCAATATTTATGACGGAATCTTATTTTTCGTATAATTTCAAGATAGGTTAAGTCGGGTGGCTCCTTTGCTTCAGACTCCAAACAGGTACATATTACATCTCGTCTTCGTCGTTGCCTGTTCCATGACGCGATTTTTCAAACTTTCTTCAAATCTCCAAAAATCCTACCAAGGAGGTGACGAAAATGGGGGCCGTTCAAATTTAAATATATAAACATAAATAGAGAGGGAGAGAGAGATTTGTCCGTTAACGCTGTAGTGGACACAGTTTTTATTTGTTAGTGACTAAAATCGATACTTAAGTTAACAAAATAGTTTTTGTTTTTATAGTTTTATGTGTTTTTAACTTTTCGTCATGTTCACTCAGAGGTGTTTTTTTATATTTATTGGCTGACTATATTTTTTAAATTTGTATTATTTTTATCCTTGACATGTTGGTTTTATTGTTTTTTGTGACAGTTTTCTATATTGTTGACCGTGCTATGATTGTTATTTCTTAAGGTTTTTTTGTTTATTCAGCATGAACTGAGAATGGAGTTTGCTATTTGAAAGTGGAAATCAAGTGCAACTGATCCTGATCGTTATTCAAGCTCACCTCGAGCAAGAGAGACACAAACATTTCATGTCCACCTTGTGTGTCGACCACTGTTAGCAGAGGTGTTTTACTGCGGAGGAAAAACAGAATAGAGGTTGAGATGATATAATCAGCGAGTCAGACCGGCACACGGGAAATCTGCTAAGTGTACCCCCTCCCCCAGTGTGGCAGGATTTTAGGATTACGTCAGTTACGTTTACTTGGTAGAATTATATTACATAGACAATTCGGCTTGTATGTTCATCATGCATGAGCTAGAAGAGTATGTTCCATCCATAAAAATGATAATATCTCAATTAATATTGAAGTTAGGGAATAAATGTATGTAACAACATTTTCAGAGCATCCCATTTGCGATTGGTTATGAACAATTTTTCGATCCGACTCATAATAACTGAAATATTTTGAATTTTTAAAATTGTACTCCTTTAAATCCCCCCTCTCTCTGGTTAGATTTCAGCCGTCAACGAACATGATCTTTCTTTTTACAGAAAACGATTATATATCAAGTTTGGTTATGATAAGATTAAAATTGCGACCGCTAGAGAGGTATCAGATATATATATTTGAGCGGACCTCATTTTTTTCATCTACTATTTGAAGAAATTTTTCAAAAACCGTGTCCTGAGTTCAACCTCGGTGATTTCCCTTGAAATCTCCTTAAACTGAACAGTTGTTCCACCAGATGAGCGTTACGTATATCTTCAACCATTCCTCGAGACCAGTGCCACAATGATCACGCAGCCGAAGAAACAATTCCAGTAAACAATAATAACAGTAAACAAGAATATTTTTATTTTTAAATATGGATGAAGTATATTCATTAGATAAATGCAGGGAGATACAAATAGTTAGTAGAGCATTCACGCATGGAGTGATGAACGCACTATGTAGAAGGCAGTGGAAACAGCTGGGAGGTGGAAAAAACTCGCAGCTTAAAATGAGAACTGCCGAGATAATCGGAGGCGGTCCTTTGTGCTATCCCAAAGGCCCCAGCTCATCACCCTAAGTGGTCGGGGAGCCTGTCAGCTCTTATTGATAGTAATTACTCAGTAGATTTACTGCAGCACCGCCATCTACCGGCCTTCAACCACTCAATCTACCCCCGAAAACTAATCATTTTATAACCTCCATTAAAACCAAAAAACAATATGTGTTACTGTCTTTATATATATATATATATATATATATACGGATGACGTCACAACAAGTCATAACAATTCAGATGGCATTGCTTGGGCATTCTGTTCTCTAATTGTATGTTGAAATGACTTGATATTATTCTAGACATAGTGTATACCAGGTATGGGCAACCTTTGACATGTTGCGGGCCAAACTTTTGTGTGCAATTACGTTCGGGGCCGCATTTAAAAATAGTGCCTTTTAAAGTAGTGTTCATAATTTTTTACGATAGATATCAGATATGAAATTATATGACAATGTAATTATAATACAATTTATTAAAATAACAAAATGAAATGAGAAAAATAGGCGCAGCATTATAATAAATAGCGACACCGAAATCAATGAGTCACTTGAGCTTGAATTTGGGAAACTAATCGATAGATGTTTGGATTAATTCCGTTGATTAAAATATCGTCGTTTTGATTTATTATTTATTTTTATTTATTTATTTGGAGCTTCGCAGCTGTGGCGATGTTGCTCTGGGAAAAAACAACAACATAAAAACAAAAAAAAACGAAACGAAACAAAATTAATTTAAACGAAACATAAAACAACATAACAGAAATGGAACACAAAAACAAAATGGGAAATAAAAACGGAAATGGAACACAAAATAGAAATAGAACAAAAACAGAAATGGAACACAAAAACAAAATGGGAAATAAAAACGGAAATGGAACACAAAATAGAAATAGAACAAAAACAGAAATGGAACACAAAAACAAAATGGGAAATAAAAACGGAAATGGAACACAAAATAGAAATAGAACAAAAACAGAAATGGAACAAAAACAGAAATGGAACACAAAATAGAAATAGAACAAAAACAGAAATGGAACACAAAACCAAAATGGGAAATAAAAACAGAAATGGAACACAAAAACAAAATGGGAAATAAAAACGGAAATGGAACACAAAATAGAAATAGAACAAAAACAGAAATGGAACACAAAATAGAAATAGAACAAAAACAGAAATGGAACACAAAATAGAAATAGAACAAAAACAGAAATGGAACACAAAATAGAAATAGAACAAAAACAGAAATGGAACACAAAACCAAAATGGGAAATAAAAACAGAAATGGAACACAAAAACAAAATGGAAAACCAAAAACAGAAATGGAACGCAAAACAGAAATGGAACGCAAAACAGAAATAGAAAACAAAAATGGAACTCAAATAATAGAAATTGAACAATAAATTGAAATCGATCAATAATAGAAATCGAACACAACAAATTGACAAACAAAATATAGAATCCAAAACAATTTAAAAAACCGAAAAGTGAGAATTGAAAAAATAAACTTGGATAATAGGAAATAAAAAAAAATATTAAACAAAATATAATAAAATATATAAATTGTTGAATAAAAAAAAAAAAAAAAAAAAAACTTCTCCCTTATTCAAACTCAATGTGAGTTACTGACAACGATAGTCATGAATTGCATTATGGCGGGAAGGGGGGAAAACCTTCAGTTTTGCTAGACAAAAAAAAAACGATGAAATATTTACTTTACATATATTAAAAGAGTTTATAAAGAGCTCAGCAAACATACAAGCACACTAAGCACACACACACGCGCGCGCACACACACACGCGCGCGCGCACACGCACACACACACACACGCGCACTCACACACACACACACACACACACACACGCTCGCACACGCACACAAAACATTCACACAAAGACTAGAATCGCATACATTTATTAGAAAATTATAAAATCTCTTTTAAAATGCAAGTATTAATTTTCAGTATTGTATATTCAAATTTTTGTGTATATGTTAATGTCTTTTAGGTGTTGTAGTATAGTGGGTATGTATGGACTACCTTCAGCGAGTAAGTCATGTAGGTCGTGGGGTATCTGTAAATGATCTCGTCTCTTGCAGTCTGTCAGTATGTGTTTTATTGTAAGAGTCAAATTGCATACATGGCATTTGGGCTGCTCTCTTTTTTTCATTAAAAAGCTGAGTAAGGAGAGAGTGGCCAATGCGGAGCCTTGTTAAAATCACTTCTTCCCTCCGTGTATAAGTTGGATTTTTACTAGTTCGTGTGAATACTGTAGATTTAATTTGTCGTAATTTATTGTCTGTTTGTTGCCATTTTTGTTCCCAGTCTAGTAATACGTTAGATTTTGCAGAATGTACTAAGTCGTCTATTGTCAGTTCATTTGAGTCTACGTCATGTTTCTGATTCGCTAATTTTGCTTGTTCATCAACTTCATTACTTCGTCCAATATTTTTGTGTCCTGGTAGCCATACTAGTGTAATATTGTTTTGAAGATGAATGGAGTGTTCTAAGATGCGGGTTATAATAGGATGAGTACTGTAAATGTTCTCCAAGGAGAATAGAGAACTTTCATCATTGAATTATTATTATTATTTATTAACGTCCACTTTTTGCAACTCAGGCTAATTGGGACGGGTTATCTGCAGGTTGCCAGCCTTTTCTAGCCAGGGTGGGACTTAGGATGTTATTTAATGAATTTCGTCACTAAATAATTTCCTTTGCCCAGGCAAGAATTGAACTCGCCACTCTAGGTTTACCATGTGAGCTTAAGGTCAACGCTTTAACTCACATGGCTAACCTGAGCCCCTTCATCATTGAAAAGAACAATTCGCATTTAAATGTACTGCCAAACTCACAAATCTCTTCTCATTTGGAGCAAGTAGTGTAATATTTTTGCTTAATTGAGTTTTTCAAAATGTAGGCGGGCCGGATAAGGCACATAAGGTGTATACTGTGATATAATAGGAATGAATGTTAGTCAAATAAACGATATAATATTTTACGATTGTTATCACATACATTTTTCAATAACTGGAATATTAACTCAATTACTAGTACTTTTTATTTGCCAGCATTCAGTTAACACTCTGTTCTACTCATTGGATTTCGATTTAAAACAACTCTTCGAATAAACACCTCTTTTCTAGCTAAAATTAGAAGTCCTCTTTACACACGATTCGTATGTCGGGAGAAATAGAGAATAGAGTTCAGGAGTATTCTTCTAGATTTCCTGGACCCAACACTGAAATAATCTTCATGATTTAATGGACAGGGTCACTAACAAAATATCAAGGTGTCCGCACAGAACTTTATTAAAACACCCTACCAGTTCCGCGGCCTATATACCCTCTTTTAGTTATAAAGTGCTCGACCCCTCTTATACTCGATGAAACTGCCTTCAATGACCTTCCCAGTTCGTTTCAGCGAGTGCAAAGGAGGAAGATCGCTTCATAACTAAAATGAATGACTGCTGAAGACAAGGACTAGACCAACCTAGTGTTAAATCGAACATGAGGGGCACCTGACGAACGAAACATGTAGAGCATTTTTTAATAAAAGTATGATAAAGAATAAAGGATGCTTAAATAATCACCTAACAAAGGAAAATGTATGAAAAAACACCTGAGACCCCGTATATAATCATCCGCAAGACATTTACTATTTTTTAGAAATGTTGTTTGGGTTTATCCACACGAAACCCAAGTTGTTCAGCTTTCTCAATATCAATGTCAAAGGTTTGACTAATAAGCTGACTGGTATCTACACTAAATATGTCATTGAAGTGTTGGTCTTACCTACCTTTAATTTGATCTCGCTTATGACAGAATTCGGTCTCCTGACAGAATCCATGTTAAGAAATAATAACACTGTTATTGAATGGTTCACTCGTGCCAGAAAGTGCTTATCAATTTTCTTAAATTCATAAGTTATTGTCTTTTAACTTTAAACTATTTTTGCATATCTCCTATTTTCGAGATATACATTATATCTATTGAGAGTTACTTTCGTGGCGTCTCGTTTCGCGCTTCGATCGCCGTCCAAGATTCATTAACAAATATAGGGTTCCTTCCCACCACGTACCCTTGTTCAAATACTTCATGGGTTGCATTTGTAAGCTGGTTTGGGAGGGCCAAATCCATGATGTAATGGAACTCAGTGGTTTGATCCACAAAGGTCTCCACCAGAAAGAGCGTGGTTTCTGTACTTGACGTCCACTAACATATGGAATTTTAACAAAAATAAGTTATTTGCTCTGATCACTAGCGGTTATATGAAGTCTGGCGGACCGATAATCTCCTTTCGTTCACAACAGTACTACTTTTGTCAATTAAATATATTATATAAGCCCGATATATCACTCTATCACAACCTCTGGGTGATTATAATTAATAATACTCTAGAATTAGTGGGCGTGGACTAACCCCATCGAATCAGGCCACATCACGTTTACACTACTCCCCTAATCTCTGATTGGTGGGCCCAGTCTTAATCGGGGGATCTTGCATCTGGCCCGGAGTTACCTCCGAAACAGTCGATCCAACCAATAACCATATCCATGAGTCGCTCTAGACCAAATACGTCCAATATTAAAAAAAAATTAATTTTCGCATCCCCCATATAGATATGTTCTCAGGGCGAAGACCTAAACAATTCATGCTATCCCCAGCCTAAGAAATGTGGAAATGAGGTTATCACATTGCAACAGTAAAAGATTTCATATAAAACCTTGCTATTGATCTTTGTGTGTGTGTGTCGACACACGGTGTGACGGTCGTTTTGTAACGATGTCTCAAATTCACTACTTTTAGTCGATCCCTGCCTACATGTATTAAGAAGTCATTTAATTAATTACTAATTTAAGGAATTGCCTATTCACAGTTGTTTCAATAAACAATAACCATCAAAAAAAAGGCACATTGGAGTTTCTATAAGCTTCGAATACATTTTGTTATATAAAATATAATTATACTGTACAAATTTATTTATAACATTAAAAATACAATGTCACTTCAATATTTCGCAAGATATGAGTGTATGAAGTTGAATTAATTATGTATTGTTATAGTGTATCTCAACAATAAATGGGTTCTAATTTTTAATGATTTCACCAAAATAAATAAATTCCAAATTTCACCCCTTCGGACACTAGGTATTCGTCATTCGTACGGATTGGAAAAACTTTGCCAGTGAATCACACTGAGTGTGGTAGGGAGCTCTTAATGAAGTTACATGATTGTTCAAATGACATTAAAAAGCATTAAATTGAGTTTAATGTAGACGATGTTTGTATTACTCTAATTAACAACTCAATGAAGCTTAATAAGCTTTCAAAAGATTCTGGTAGAATATTAAATTTCTGTCCTGCTATTGAATTACCTTATTAAGAGGAGTCAAAAGGGTCTTCAAAACTCCAAGCCAATGGAAATTTGGTCTGTTGGATGACATCTAATATAGTCATGTCTTTCCAACGTTTAAAAAACCACTCAACTACTAAACTAGGTCTCATACTCTCCTTGAAATAAATTAGTTCGTTATTTCTAAATATTTATCAAAGGGAACCAAAAGATAAACTGCTTTTATTTTTCAAGTTTTTTTTTTATTATTTTGGAACCTATATTCTCATATGTTCTTCATAGTTTAATGGCAAGTGACACCAATGACAACACACATTTCTTTCAGTGGAATCTTAATTCACATTGCTCCTCAATTTTTTAAAGGTTTTAATCGAGGGCCTTGTGAGAGCTATACACTTATCTGGATGCATTCTAGTGAATTTAATAAATATATTATGTTATTGTGCACTTATTAATGCAGTATGTAGCAATGTGTTATCATTATTTTTTTTTTTTTTTTTTTTTTTTTTTTTTAAATAATGCTATTATGTTTTGAAAAGAAATGGCCCCTGAAGAGTTGGTAGTTATCCCCGAAACATGAAGGGCAATGTCAATAATGTTTAATTATTTTCTTTTAATTACTGCCATTAAGCTATGAAGAATATTTCAAGTTATTTAACGCGATTTGAGTTTTGTTTCAGAGTATTTTTCTGTCAATGCTAATGTATTGCAATCATTGTATTTTGATGGAAAATTAAATATATATATATATTTGAAACCATGAAATAGCTTAAAATTGCCACTATTATATCAATAGATGTTCTTCAAGTGAAAATAAGATAATAGGTCACTCATTACTTATCAAAAAATACATTAGAGATATACGATGAAAATTAAGGGATTATTTTGGGCATAATTTAAAATAATCATTATTTCACTAATGGAAATTAAATTTATTTCAGCCGGGACTCGGGTTGGCCATGTAACCTTATTGTTGTAATGTAGTACGTTGATCTTATTCTCACATGGTAAACCTAGTAACGTGAGTTCAATTCTCAATTGCTCCATAAGAATTTATTTAACGATGTGACGAACACATTAAATAAAACCAAGTTTGGGGAATTAACTGATGGCTGAAAACACAAAGATACTAATAATTTGCTTGTCTATAAAAAAAAATATTTATAGAAAATTTAAGGTGCAACATGATCGGTTTTATAAAATTTTCCGGGGGACTCAGGTAAGCCCTGTGAGTTTAGACGTTGACCTTAATCTCACAAGGTAAACCTAGAGTGAAGAGGTCGATTCTCGCCTGGGCAAAGGAATTTATTTTGTGGCGTAATTTATTAAATAAAATCCTTAGTCCCACCCTGACTAGAAAAGGGTGGTAACTCGTAGATAACCCGTCCCAGTTAGTCTTAGTAGCACTAAGTGGATGTTAATATTATTTTTTCTCAAAGGGATCCACAGTTAGTGGCCAATAGAATAGAAGATGACGTCATTAGCATCATTCCTTCATTTTACAATTGTACTTAGCTTACAGCCGTTCTCATATATAGAGAAATGGAAAAGCACGTATCTTGTAAAGGTATTAAAAGCCACATATTGTAATAGTGTCTTTACCAAACCAGGATTTAAATTATTAAAATAAATAAATGGATATGCTTAACCAATTTAGAATATTATTTATTCATGGACACTACATCGAAGATGATTTACCCTTTCAAAAGTAACAGCAGCTAACAATAACGAAAAATACCTTAACAACAAGTAACAAAGTAATTTAGAATAACAATAACTTAATAAGGAATAAGAACAAAGACAGATATCTATCGGGCGATTTCTCCTTACGCGTCAATGACCAAAGTTCTCGACACTATTATTAAGGAAATGGGTAATGCCTATTTATTTAAAATCATATCTAAAAGAGGAATATAAATACTTCAGCGGAAAACTCGATGACAAATGAATGACACGTGGCCGGGACAGAACTAAAATAGGAACTGTGGCGGCGGCGAAACCAAAATATTATCTTTATAAATATATCTGTGAAAGAGCGTGATTTGAATCGTGGATGCACGATAAGAGAGGGAAGAAACGATCCGTCCTAGCTGAGGAAATGAAAGGTGCTAAGGGATCTTAATATAGATATCGTGCTAGCATTGCTCTTCTATCCGCCGCTCCATCCTAGTATATATATTTTTAGTTCTAATAATAGTACTTATCACGCTTGCCGTACTACCTTATCAGAATTCGTTCATCAAGTCGGTCTGATGATGTAGTGTGTTCGTCAATCAATGCCTCTGCAGCAGCAAACCTGCGACATTCCGGCTCCTATATTTTAAGGGACACTATCTAATAGCGATACTAGCAGATAAAAAGAGCTACTGAGGTAGTATAAGTGACGCGATTTCAAAAATTGTTTCCTGCTAAAAAAAGTCCATCATGCAGGGGCTGCGTAAGCTAAGGAGATTTCCCTCGTGATGTTTAACAATTGATACCGGTAACACAACTCCACCGCGAATATTAAGTGAATAAAACAAACTGTAATAAGAAATGTTTCCCCTCCCGACAGGATGCCTTTGAATTGTAAACAAACAGGTCTGCCAGTCACACACGGGAAAGAAAAACAATTTCTGAAATATGTCAGAAAATTATATATTAATTTTATTGAGAACTATTTACTATATCTAGTACTGTAATTTATAATGAGTCAGAAGAACTGTTATCTGAATCAATCAAATTTAAGTAGTCCAAATCTTAAAAAGGGGGGGTCACCAGAACATATTTGCATGTATCTTTTATAATAAAGGCCTCTTGAATACAATATTTTATATTTAAGCTTCCAATAATGTGGTTTATTAATTAACAGAGTATTATTTATGTAACATGAGTAGAAGTGGGGGTTTGCTGAAGACTGAAAACTGAAAAATGCAAATATCTCGGTTAATATTCAAGATAGAGAATAAATGTATATAACAATAACTATAGTACATTTAATTCGCAAAACGATTGGTTTTATACAATTATTCGATCCGACTTATAGTAATGGAGATATTTCTAATTTTAGAAAATCCCTCTCTCTAAACTCCTTTCCCCGAACCGATTTCAGCCGTTAACGAACTTTCTTTTTACATAAAAAGACTAAATATCGAGGATGGTATCGATTAAACAATAGGTGCGACCGCTAGAGCGGTTACACACACAATCACGCACTCACACACACACACACACACACACACACACACACACACACACACACACACACACACACACATATATATATATATATATATATATATATATATATATATATATATATACTTTTGAACGGACTTCCTATTCGTCATCTCATGGGTAGGTTTGATGGGCATATGAGGACATCCTAAAATGACAAGAAGTCTACCACTCGCATGAGTAATTTAAAGCTAAAATTAGGCGGAGGTTCGATCCCCAATCAGGGAGAACATTAGTTCACGCGCTACTGTTTTGGCACTTGTTTATATATATTGGAGTTTAGAGAGTGAAAACGTCTGATAGTCTCAAGATGACTAAAGATTATGTACGACCCTCTTAGATCCCGCCCACTGGCGAGAAAACACAGATTGAACTAACCACAGAGCTCCCCCACCCGGATATAATGAATTCCATTAGTCTATTGGTTACACTATAATTGGGTCTCACAAATAAAGGCTATAGCAAATTTAATTAATGTGCAAGAGTACTTTACCGATATCTCGTGTGAAACAAATTTCCTAGCAAATAAAAACCAAATTTTGAAACAAGCAACAAGTCACATATTATACTCCGACATCAATCCCTTTTATAGAATTGTCTGTCATTATACCAGCCCCCAACCCGAAGATTATCTTAAATTCAAAGTGAGTATGAAGAAAGTAAGATTAGTAAGTCAACTTAGAATTTCAAATAAGGATTAATTGAAGCTGTATCACAATGAAAAAATGAAAGAAATAAAATCCGGAGAAATTTGTGAATGCTGCCAGGAATTTATATCAGACGGATTAAAACATTTATTATGCAATGTTGGGAATACAGCTATCATAGACAGTAATACTTGAAGAAGTTTATAGCCACAAGTGATGACTTAATGTCCATCGAAAATATTCTTCCTATTGGGGACATTCATAAAATGATCATGATTTGCCTATTCCTGTCAGCAGTATGCAACTAGGCAACGAGATAGTATATACCATTATCTTGATAATTAAACACTATAATATAGAAATGTCCAACGATGACAATTAACACGTTACAGTAAACGAATAAATAAAACTATCATATTAAATTATAAAGAATTTTAGAAGTTATTATATAATATAAATTTTTTTCTTTTTGTATATTATTAGTAAGATTAGTAACACTAAATGGGCCAGACTCAGGCTAAAATATGTATATATTAGCCAATAAAATCTATCTTTCTATCTATTGGGTACAATTCATTTCAGTTCCTCCTTGGTTAACGGAGGTTGTACGTAAAGTGTCTTATTATTTAGTATCATGATTTTATATCACAAAATTTAATACTATTCACCCCTCTCAATTAAATTTGTCGGAAATCGCGTCATGAGTACAACCTCTCTTGAGAAATGTCTGTTAAAACGCTCGATCTGACCTACGGTAAGAATAATAAAACTCATTTTCATTCATTCCACTATTTTTTCGTGAGTGGATGAGGACAGAGCTAAAGACTTGACATTTTCATTTTCTCCCCCTTGATAATCCTACAGAATCTCCGCCGTGGATTTTAGCACTGAGGATTAGTATTATGAAAAGACGAGGGAGTAGAACCCTTAGCTAATACTCGGAGGCTAAGAGTGCTTAAGTGTGGAGGGAAAGCTTTAAGGAATGCTGGAATCCTGGCTACTGTCAACTGAGTAATTAGCTGGAAAGGTGAAAGGTGAAGGAGCGGAAGTCCTGCTAGCTTTTCCACTTCCTCTCCCCACTTCCTTCGCTCTGCGTCACTTCCGGCCAACATTAATAGGTCGCTGTTCTCAAATTTCCAACAAAAAAAACCCGAATTCTTCCTAAAAGAATTTGATCTTGATTCATTTAATTGGGTTTCTTCTTTTTTAGCAGTTTTTCCCTTGGGGAAAATCAAGCAGTGAGGTTTCCCTTATTTCGTCCATCCTTTTCAAACATCTAAAACCTCGAAGAAACCACCCTCTGAAAATAGGACTCAAAAGCTAAGCCAGGTGAGATATTTTTTTGTGATATAATTCAAGAAATTGCATCCGATGAGAGGGGAGCGCTACAGAAAATGGAAAAACGCATATAACTGCGTTATTATATTAGTTATAGAAAAATGTTAAAAACAACAATTGTAGTTTTATCATCAGGATTGATTTGTAATATAATTCGCCCGAAGCTTATTTTCAGAGATATACAGTTTCACGCATTTCCTAAAACTTAAGTTTAACAAGAAAAGGTTAAATACCAAGATTCCTGAAAATAAAAGGAAAAGGCACTATACCGTTGAAAGCCATATATATAGATATATATATATATATATATATATATATATATATATATATATATACACACTTGTGTAAAACCATAACGGCGAATATAACTTAGTTATGGTTCGGTAGTCCCACTGGATGTATGAAATTCTGGATGTACTTTTTCAAATTCATGAGCTGGCAAAAATAGTAGCCACTAGCACTTCTGATGTTCATCCAGTAAGCGTACATACGTATCAGTATGCCTTAAGACTTCTGTCGAATAAAACTCGGAATATAAATATCGGTATATGGAATATGTACCACTATGAGTTGGTGAGTTATAAAAAAAAAATGGTCGAAATACAGGATAATTTCTAATAGTTATATTGTAAACAAATATGAAAGAATACGAAATATTTGAAACGAATAGCAATAGAAATAATTCAAAATTTTACTTTAATAGTGGAAATAAATTAAATAGTGAGCAATAATAGAAACTGCTCTAGTGGGCTCAAAGAAGACAAATAAATAGAATTATAATACGAAAGCAGAATGAATTATAAAAATCATAGGCTCGCTTGTGGGGACAGCTTAGGATCGCAGGGAATTGATGAAGACAGGAACTGGGTATTAGGAAAAGTGTTTTTCTAAAGGTTTCCAACTTTCAAGCAAGAATTGGAAGTAAAACCAAGATGGAGTAAGCTATCTTCGTGAAGTTTACATAGATCCTCAGTCAAAACTGATTCACTAAAATATTCTTCAAAGAACTACAGTACTACTGCCAGGGGAAATGAACTCTCTACGCGAACTTGAAAAAATCCAGGCACAGCAACAGATTCGTGGAAATGAATATTATAAATGGCCAAGTTCATCTCCAGCAGCCATAAACACAAGTTTTAGAAATTACCAAATTTAACTATATAATAAAATTAATTTAAAACTGTCAATAAAAATAATCATTATTTATAAATAAATGCTAAAAAAGTCTTCTCCTGGAAGGAGAAACGCATGGACTCCAAAAGAACCAATAATATTAAATGTATAAAATAGATCAATAGTAGGAGGCCACATTTACACAAGTCGTAATTTACAATAAACTAGTGGACCCGGCAGACGTTGTCCTGCATGATATTTCAAGCGATTGAGATATTAAATTTAATAATATTATGTTTAAAACAATAGCTACTTTTAATAACACAAAATAACGTTTGTTATGTGCACGTTTGCATGAAAACAAATAGAAAATGAAATATCGCGAATTTTTTATTCCGGTTACCCTTATAACTCCCGTTCTAACCTAAAAAAATTAATATAGATTATAATCATGGAAGTAATGCTAATTCACATAAAAAGTTTTGTTAAGTTTGGTTCAATCATTAGGGCCCAATAGCATTGTTGGCTCCCTCTTCAATTTTTTAGTGTATATCTCGTTTATACTTTGTTATACCACAAAAGTGAATATAACAAAAGTTACTGTAAATAACAAAATAAACAACTTTTATCCTGTGCACATGTGCCGAAAAAGCAATAAGAAACGAAATATCACTACTTTTAATATTAGGCCTCCCTTACAACCCCCCACTCCTGCTTCATCTGCCGAGTTGATTTGTGAATCTAAACCATCCAGGAGGTCACCCAAACGCGTAAAAAAAAATTTCATTCAAATCGGTCAAGCCGTTTAGGAGTTCAGTGACATACAACCGTACAGTAGAATTATATATATATATATATATATATATATATATATATATATATAAATATAATAAGGGACCTGGCAGACGTTGTCCTGCATGATATTTTAAGCGATTAGGATATTAGGAATTTAATATTATGTTTAAAACAAAAGCTACTTTAGTATATCTCGACTATACCTTGTTATACGACAAAAGTAAATATAACAAAAGTTACTCTAAATAACAACATAAACAACTTTTATCCTGTACATATTTTCCGAAAAACCAATAGGAAACGAAATATCCCTATTTTTAATTTTAGGTCTCCCTTACGACCCCCACTCCTGCTCCATCTGCCGAGCTGATTTGTGAATCTAAACCATCCAGGGCGTCATCCAAATGCGTACGAAAAAATTCATTCAAATCCGTCCAGCCGTTTAGGAGGAGTTTAGTGACATACACACCTACAGTAGAATTATATATATAAAGAGAAAGATTAAACGAAAAGTCTTATAAGTAAATAAAATCCGAGAAATATATAATAGAGAAATACAAAGCCAGTCTCTCAGGGGCTCTATAAATTAAGAAGAGTTTCCTTGAAATGTTTCGACTAATTGATAACGTCATCTCCCAACCTATTCTCTCATAGTAATAACCATAAGATAACGCATACAAACTTAAAATTTATGTACTACATATGATATGAAATGGCATACTAGTTCCTTGTATATTTCACATGCGTAGAAGGCGTTTATTGAAGGCTATAAACAAAGAAAATATAACTCCGGTTACGTGAATGGAATAATTTCAACAAAATTGATTGCGTAATATTTTTCGATGGAACGCATTATAAATGAGTGTTCCCTTGAGGGACATCTGATAAAGATATTCATAACAATGTTTCAGAAATAACCCGCTGAACCTGAATAGCATGACCCGAGGCATTAAAGATGTCCATTCCAAGAGCAATGGTCAGACAGCCACGCGACATTACCTCATCCTGTTAAGGTTAAAGATGTAAAAATGAGTCATGTCATCAAAGTTAATTGTCATTTTTTTCTCTCTCTTTAAAATCAACTTTACCCTGAGGATTACTGATTAAAAAGATTAAAATCAGACTAGGACAACCATTATTTACCTAAAAGTAAATGTAGTTCTGAAAATACTCAAGAGAAAAATCTGTCGCGCATGTGCTACGGAAGCTAAGTAGATTTCTCAAGTGCCGCCATGACACGCAGACGACGTCACTCGACTTTCGATCCCTTAATGCTCTCAAAATATAAAGCATATGAAAAAAGGACTTGTAGTTTAAGATGTTTATCGATGGTGTTCTTTAATTGAAAATCACAAGTAGAAGTAGAGATCGAATCAAGGCTGGAAACAAAAAACGTCCGTCATGCAGGGGCTCCGTAAACTAAGCAGATTTCCCTCGTGAAGTTTAATAATAGATAAATCTACATACTGGTAACACAACACCACCTTTGAATATGAAGTAAATAAATACAAACTGTAATATGAAATCTTTCCCCTCCAGGAGGGAAGCGTATGAAATGTAAACAAACAGGTCTGCCAACCCGACTCTAGCAAGAAAAATAATTACTGAAATATATTGGAATATAACATATTAATTTGATTGAAAACTATTTACTATATCCAGTACTGTAATTTATAATGAATCAGAATAATTTTTATCTCAATTAATCAAATTTAAGTAGTCCAAAAACTTAAGGGGGGGGGGGGGGGCACTAGAGCATATTTGCATGTATGTCGTATAATAAAGATCTCTTTAAAACAATATTTGGTATTTAAAGTTCGAATAATGTGGTTAATGACATTACCGAGTATTGTTAGTTTAACGTGAGTAGAAGTGGGGGTTTGCTGAAGGCTGAAAATACAATCTAAATATCTCGGTTAATATTCATGATACATAAAATGTGTATAGATCGTTAAATTTTCAATAAGATTGGTTCTATACAAGTTTTCGATCCAACTTATAGTAACGGAGATATTTCAGATTTTCAAAATTCCCCCCTCTAAAGCCCCCCTCCCACTAGTCCGATTTTCGCCATTAACGAACTTGATCTTCCTTTTTACGTAAAACGAATAAATATAGAGTTTTGTAACGATTAAACAAACATTGGGACCGCTAGAGCGTTCACAGACACTATATATATATATATATATATATATATATATATATATATATATATATATATATAAAATTTTGATCGGACCTCATTTTCTCATCTCCTGGGTAGGGTCGATGAACATTTGAGGAAATTTTTCAAAACTTCAGGCGTGATGGCAACGCCAATAAATGATTTCCACTAAGGGAAGTCTGCTAAATGCGTAAATATCTCGGTTTATAATCGTATTGAATAACGAAGACCTGAAAACTTGTACAAAACTGATTATATAACGGTTTTTGAACCCAGTCATTTTAATAGGGCTGTTTCCAATTTTTTCTTTTGGCCTCTCTAAAACCCCGTCTTCACTTCCTTGTCTCTTTAAAATGATACGTTCTATTCAAACTTTAGTAATGAAAAGTTTTGATATGTTGGCTTTTTTGTAATGTATAATGAGTTGGAGTAAAAACTGAACAGTGATAACTTAATAATTCATCTATCTCCGTCAAAAGAATATTTAGCGAAAAAATGGATAGGACAAAAATAGCTAAAAAGGAAATAAACACTTAAATCGACCACACAGCATTTTTAGAATTACAATAACTTTAATATTTAGAACTTACGACGCACTATAAGAAGGAATACATCCATATGTTTATGATATCGTTTTGAAGATTTTAATAATATATTTAATATTTGTAAGGCACTAATCAAATATTAATTATTCTTCAGAAAAGCTATAATAGAACAACTAAATGAAAGAAGAATTCATCAGCAGAATATTAACGGGGAATTGATTTAATTAAACCAGGCACTAATTGCCAATTTATCACAGATCAGTTAGTTTAGTGAGACGGACATGATTGAAACTTAGCCCAATCTCTCAACTTAAACTGGAAAATCAAACACAATGCTCATATTTAATAAGTGCCAAATCAATATAACAGACTCTGCATTCTATGGAAGATAATACATTCAAAAAGAGATAACTTTTGAGAATGAGTAATATCTTTTAGCAGATTTCCCTTAAGGGAAAACAGCTATTGAGGTCGTACTCATGACGGAATTTTCGAAATATTTCTTCAAATATCCATCGATCCTACCTGAAGGATTCGTCGTAGATGACGAAAATGACGTCTGTTCAAAACTGTATATATATATATATATATATATATATATATATATATATATATATATATATTTGTGTTACCGCTTTAGCGGTCGCAATTTTTGTTTGATCGTTACCAAACTCGATATTTAGACGTTTTATGCAAAAAGGCAGATCAAGTTCGTTAATGGCTGAAATCGGACCAGTCGGAGGGGGGGATTTTCACAAATTCGAAATATCTCCGTTTCTATACGTCGGATCGAAAAATTGTACAGAATCAATCTTATTGCAAATTAAATTTACTATAAATATTGATGTATACATTTATTCTCTATCATGAATATTAACCGTGATATTTGCATTTTTATTAAATCTGGGCGGCTAATGGACGAGAGTGACTTTCCCGCCAAAAGCTAATTCGGCCGTTTCCTTAACTGCTCGGCTCTCGTGAAATTACTCTATTGTAAAACTTCACACAGTTTACGCAGCCCCTGCGTGACGATTTTTTTTTTTTTATTTAGTATCCATTTTTATTAAATTAGCAATAAAGCAATATATCAGGAAGAGTTATTTCAAGCTTAAATACAACGTAATGTTTTCATGGGACTAGCAAAAGGAACTACGAAAGAGGTTAGTATTGTGATTCGGATCATATAACCCCCAATCATTCATGCAATTTTCAATTATGTCTCCTGAGTTATGTCGTGTTAGTTTCCTTAATACAGGAAAAATGGAAAATAGGTAGTTTCAGATCTGCAGTATATCCAGTGCATCATAAATCTGCTTAGTTTGCGCAGTCCTTGCATGATGGACTTCTTTTTCAGAGTAATATTTAATTACACATTCTAAATTCATATATCTTCATTTCTTTATGACTGCGGTGCATACCCAACCGAAATGTTATACAAAAAGTAAAAACTTTCAAAGAGACTTAGCATAAATTCATTGCTGAAAAATAGGAGAAACATTATTTTGCAGAATAGAAAAATAAGAGAGAGAGCGAGTGTGAGTGAGTGTTATTTTTAGAAAGAAGCATTTGTGAATTTTATTTATATGAAACTGACTCTATCTCGCAAGTTTATAATTGGATTTGTATATATTAAGAAAACTAAAGTACCGGAAAAAGAAGACCATTCCAGATGGTATGAAATTTTTAAACATCTCACCAACAGTGTTAGAAGCCATTAATTTTCCAAATAGTTTCTTTAAGTGTACATGTTCTTTCTTAATTTATGGATATAACTACGACAGTTTAAAATTGTAAGTTCTTGGAACAAATTAAAAAAAGATAGTGGCTTCTTGGGTTTGTTTGTGGAATTCAAATAGACTTCTAAGAAAAAGTCTGCTGCGTAAACTAAGCACATCCACAGAAATAACAAACGTCCTATTCTCTTCTTCCTAATTTCTCGAGGGTGGAAGTTGCGACTTAACAAGCATTACAACTTAAGTATTTATATATCAAATTGATTATAACCTAATACTGCTGTGTTTTTTGTTACATATTTATCACAGAATTGGGGATAAAGAAAAACAGGAGAGATCCAAGACAAGCGACGATGACGGAGGGCTGAGAAGTGGATGATTTATCTGAAGAAAGGGACTATTGAACAACAAGAAGGAAAATGAAAAACGAATCTCGACCACCTAGGCACAAATAACTCTCCCGAGTTCGGTGCCTATGTACTATATAATAAATAAATAATAAACATTACAACTTATCTTAGGTCACAGAAAGATAATATATTTTCTCATTTAGAATATGTTTTCTGAGACTATAGCTCCATGATAAGTGAACTCCAAAAAACCACAATCAACTGTATTTATATAAAAAAACGTATTTTGTCGTTCTGACATTGACCTTAGATGATTCTGAATGTGTGATTCTATTCTTTATTGCTTTCTTAGTCAGGAGGTTATGTGGGGTAAAATGGTTTAATGTGGAAATCACATATAGTAAGGATTAACTAGGACTGAAAAAAAATACTAATAACCTATTGTATTCGTTTAACAAAAACAGTCATTAGTAATATGACCAACAATAAAAAAGTCCGTCACGCAGCGGCTCCGTAAACTAAGCAGATTTCCCACGTGAAGTTATACAATAGGGAACCTCCATACGAGAACCGAGCAGTTACGGAAACGGCCGAACTAGCTTTTGGCGGGAAACTCACTCGTGCGTTATCCGCCTACATTTAATAAAAATGCAAATATCTTGGTTAATATTCAAGATAGAGAATAAATGTATAGAACAATATTTATAGTAAATTTAATTTGCAATAAGATTAATTCTATTCAATGTTTTGATCCGACGCATAATAACGGAGATACTTCAATTTTTCAAAAATCCCCCACTCTAAATTCCCCCTCCCACTGGTCCAATTTAAGCCATTAACGAACTTGATCTTTCTTTTTACATAAAACGATTAAATATGAAGTTTTCTAACGATCAAACAAAAATTGCGACCGCTAGAGCGTTAACAGACAAATATATATATACATATAATTTTGAACGGACCTCATTTTCGTTATCTACTTAGTAGGACCGATGGACATTTGAGGAAATTTTTCAAAACTCGCGTCATGAGCACGACCTCAATAGCTGATTTCCCTTAAGGGAAATCTGTTAAAATAACAATCTAAATAGAATTTTACAGTTTGTAGTTATATTACTATATAAAATAACTATCGCATAGTTGCATCAATTAGATGACAAAAACATCATTTGTTTTAGAAAGGTATATACGAGTGATTGTGAGTTGTGTGTGTGTGTGTGTGTGTGTGTGTGTGTGTGTGTGTGTGTGTGTGGCTGAGTGTTATTTTTGTTGTTGTGCGAGCGCTAACGCGATAACTTTGGGACATCAAATGCCCTTTATCTATGAAACTCAAAATAAAAGAAGTTCTGGAAATTTGTAGATCCAAGTTCGAATGTCGTCTGATCGTAACGAAGATATTTACGACTTTGTTTTTTGACCTCTCTCACAACGTCCACTTTTATCAGCTCTATATATTCGATTAACTGCATATATTTAACTGGTTCAAAAGTCCAATTACAAAGGTACATGCACATAGGTGTAAAACCAGCGAATTTCTCAGGTTTGTAGATTGCTAGTTTCGGAAAAAGTTCATAGGTTTTATTCATTGAAAGAGGCCAACCCATTTCTCCGTGAATCGCTCAAAATTCAAAAAAACTTCAACAATTAGCTTCATGATTATTTTATTTATTGAGGCTCTGGGTAGCCGTAAGCTTATGCAAATGGCATAATAGGATTAGTACACCTGGCAAGTGGGTGGAATTTCCGCATAGGCAAAAGTAATTTTTTTTTTTTTTAATCACCCTGTTGTGAAAAGGATGATAACCTGGGGATAATTCATCACGATTGCCTGATTGCTCTTAACAGAATGTGGTAAACATTAATAATTAACATTGTTTTATTAATCAAATATTTTCGTTTTTAATAAAGTAAAATTTAATATTACCGGAATAAAGATTGGCTTCTATCCAAATAAGACCCATTAAAAGCTCAATTTACATATTCTTAGAGATTAATTAATATTAGGTGATGAAATTAATTAAGACTAAACGAATATAAAGAAAATTAAAAGGATGTGTTAAAACTGTAAATTAATTTTATTTTAGTAAAGTAATATTTTTAATGAATATAAGACATTCAGTCATACTCAATACATAAGATTAGATTAATAGGAAAACTGGTCGGATGAGAAACATTTTTTTCCATTCTGATAGTATGTAGGTAAGTTGGGTAACTTACACTGGAATAGAAATTATTAAATATTCAAAACCTGTGTCGCACAAATAATTGGTCTTGTTAGATATTACTTCATATTTATCTTAAACATGTTTTTTAGCAGATTTTCCTTAAGGGAAATTAGCTATTGAGTTCGCACTCATGACGCGATTTTCAAAAAATTTCTTCAATTGCTCATCGATCCTACCCAAGAGATGATGAAAATGAGGTCCGTTCAAAACAATATTTATATATATATATATATATATATATATATATATATATATATATTTGTCTGTTAATACTCTAGCGGTCGCAATTTTTGTTAAATCGTCATCAAACTCAGTATTTCATCGTATAATGTAAAAAGAAAGATCAAGTTCTTTAACGGCTGAAATTGGACCAGTTGAAGGGGGGGGGTTAGAGGGGGGAATTTTGGAAATTCGATATATCTCAGTTACTATACGTCGGATCGAAAAATTGTATAAAACCACTCTTATTGAAATGATCTATAAATAATTGTTCTATACATATTTTCTGTATCATGAATATTAACCGAGAT
Organism: Riptortus pedestris; assembly: GCA_019009955.1. Taxonomy (NCBI): domain Eukaryota; kingdom Metazoa; phylum Arthropoda; class Insecta; order Hemiptera; family Alydidae; genus Riptortus; species Riptortus pedestris. The sequence goes on along the minus strand of CM032228.1, from coordinate 206,361,900 downwards.
CAACGGAAGGATCAAAAAGGTCAAACACCTCCACTCTTAATACTTCTTTATTACAGGCAAAGTACTTTCGGGGCGAACCGTCCCATCATCAGTGCTCTAGAGTTGGTTCCTATTGAGCCGACATCTCCGGCGAGACTGGGAGCCTACACGGGCCAGGGTGGGACGGTTCGCCCCGAAAGTACTTTGCCTATAATAAAGAAGTATTAAGACTGGAGGTGTTTGACCTTTTTGATCCTTCTGTTGATGATGGACCTCCACCAGCCAGCACAAATCCAGATTAACCGAGATGTTTGAATTTTATAGTTTTACGCTTTCAGTAAACCCCCTCTCCTACTCATGTTACATTAATAATATGCTGTTATATCATGAACCACTTCATTACAAAGTTAAATATGGAATATTGTTTTCGTTGAACTTTTACTTTGTGAGATATATGCAAATACGTTCGGTTGACCCCCCCCCCTTCTTTTGTTCTTGGATTAATAAAATTTTAGTAATTGAGATTAAATTATTCTGACGCATTATAAATTACAGCATTTTCTATAGTAAATAGTTTTCAATAGAATTAATGTGTTATATTCAGATATATTTCATTAATGGTTTTTCTTTCCTTTCAAGAATTCAGGTTGGGTGGTCTGTTTGTAGACAATTCAGACGCTTTCCGTTGTAGAGTTATTCACTTTTAACTGAAATATTTCTCATTACCGTTTGTATTTATTCACTTAATATTTGCAGTGGTGTTACTAGTAAGCAAATTTATCTATTGTAAACCTTCGCTTGGGAAATCTGCTTAGTTATCGCTGTTCCTGCGTGACGGGATTTTTTGCTGACTCTACTAGTAATTGATTAGTAAATATCCTTATAGGGAACTTTTTAGACCATTTAAATCTTCACTTTGCCTATTAATGATTGACAGGAATTATTAAACCTTATGAGGCCCGATATTTACTACAGTCACTGGTGCTGAATAATAAATGAACAGAATAAAAGTATCCCTTAATGATACTCAATACTGATAACTTATCAGTACTTATCGAGCCCTCTCACATAAATTGGTATTTCGGATAGCCGTTGTCGGTGAGAATCGTGCGATTATCAGAGTTAGGATAAGACAATGTGGCCCCATGCTGGAAGCACGCATATGAGATGGTAATTGAGCGAGACAATGATGGCACTCATAATTGACGCCGAGTCAATTGGTCCATTCAATTAGCCCTAGGAATTGCATCTTGCGCAGTACCATAATTCATCTTCAGATCAATTGCCCGGCCATGTCAGATGACGCCGCTGCTGTATTACCATATATCGTTTGCTCTCACGCTGAATAATTACACGGGATCGTTATTAAAAAGATATTAAGAATTTAGGCCGAATTACTGATAACGGATAGGCAATTGCTTGAGTTATTAGTTAATGACTAGTTAATTAGAGTGGTGGTTTAGTGGGTAAAGGCGCTCTGCCGCTATACTAGAGGTGTAAAGTTTCAAGTGTTCGGCAAAATTTCTTAGGAAAAGTGTTTAATTTGACTATGCCTCGTCGAAGCCAGATTTCTATCTGCTCACCCTTTAGCTACTCAGCATTTTAGCAGGTTTCCCTTAAGTGAAATCAGCTATTGAGGTCGTACTCATGGCGCGATATTCAAAAAATGTCTTCAAATGTCCTTCGATCCTACACAGGAGATGACGAAAATGAGGTCCATTCAAAATTTTATATATATATAAAATTGTCTGTTAACGTTCTAGCGGTCGCAATTTTTGTATGATCACTACCAAACTTAAATTTAAACGTTTTATGTAATCTTTTAAGTTCAAAACCTAATCAATGTAGACCAATAATTTGACAGCCTTAGCCATACAGCTGGTACTTTAGAAGAATTAGCTCTCTTGGCAGAGGCAAGGAGTACCTGTACCTGCCATTTTTTAAGATCAAAATTATATCTCATATCCGCTTATTAGGTACAAAAAATCAAAGATTGAGAGTTGGCAGGACATTTTACACATTCAATCCAAAAAAGCCATGTCCCCTTTGCGAAGATAGCCAAGACACCGTTACGCACTTCATCCTTAAATGCCCTGTTTTGGCAGAGAGAAGAAACCACCTCTTGAAAAGTCTCAACATTCCACAACAATCCATGGATAATCTGTTTGACCTTATGGACAAGAATAAAATAAACTGCATACATGTTTTCATACATAAAAGTCATTACGTCAGAGGGAAAATAATGCAAACAATATAATTATTAAAATAAAGTAAATGTTTTATGTTTTTTTTTCCTATAGTAATTATTGTAAATAGTTTATTTTTTTGTTATTTTTAAATGAATTCTCTGTTTATGTTTATATAAGGAAAAGATAAAAGAAAAATGTAATCATTAACATGGGCTAAACCCTTGCTATGAAATTGTTAAATTTTAAAAGCAATAAAAATATTCATTCATTCAATAATTTGTGATTAGTCATAAGCTGAACTTGGTCAAAAGCTACCTAATCGAAAACCTCTTTATAATAATCAGTTCGGTTTATATATTTAAAGAATTGGTTGATTTAACCAAATTCCTTTTATTCGCTCTTGTTATTTTTTACATTATATTTTATTATAATCCAAGGGAAATCATTATTTATTCATAGCACTAACTATGTAGATAACCTTCAACACATTTAGTTCCTATTTCAATTGAAGAGTTTTTGTTATGTTGAAACAACGTATTCGCTGATTATAAATATGTTAATAAAACACCTATCTCATTCAACAACCATGCTTTAATATGAATGAAGAGTTAAATGCGCCAGTGAGATAATTATTTTTGAAGATTGTTAACCTACTTCCAGAAGAAGCTAACCCTCTTACACTTCTTGGGAGTTAAGTTATAAATAACCACATTTTTGTAACATATGACTTGAGGAAAACTGAAACTCTCTTTAATTATATTACTAAATTACACCAATTTTATATTATTTCTTTTTTTTTCGAATCCGACGTTGTTTTTCTTCATATTTTTGATTTTTAGAAGTTAGCTATATATAGATATAGCTAGATATTTCTGTGATTTTCCTTTCTTAAATTTTATCGTTGATTTTCATTTATATTGATTGCTTATTACTTAAGTTATTTTTGAAAACCAATTTTAAAAATAGCAAGACGTGTAGAAAGTTTTCTAATGAAATTGGGACCGAAATTTTGTGAAGGTAATTATTTTTTCCCTTAATATATAAAATTTCATTTAAAGTAATTCCTGTAAGTCAGGCTATGCGTTTAACTCCTTATAGTTATAGGATACAATCTGATATTGTAAATTTTCCATTTCTCTACCCGTTCTAGTACATTATAAAAATAAGATAATTTAATTTAATTTTCCCTCATATTAACGATATTGACGGCTGAGGCTGCCTATGACGTGACTTTTCGAAGATTTCTTCAAATGTCTACAGATCCAGCATAAGACAATTTAAATGAAAATTAACACTTTCGTGTCCCTCAAAGAATAAAAAAAATCAATTACTCAGTTAATTTAATTTTAAGGAAATTACAAGAAATACCATAAGTACCTCTCTTTGAGTGGAACATTCTAAGAGAAGATGCTGATTCTAACAGTTTTACGTCCTGAATTAAAACTAATAAAACTTTAAAAATTGTCTCAACAACGAGTTGACAGAGTATTAGAAACGCTACGGAGATCCACGGAGACACTTCCCAAGATAAACAGGAGTGGAGAAGGCTCTTAATGGCTGATAAAAACCTACAAATTTCAAGTCAAGTAGTAAACCAATCGGAAATAAAATCCACTACATACGAGTATAATGAGCTTCACTCTCCAGTGATCCACATGTTGAGACCACCGAATCACAACTCGTATTTAGGCTTTTAACCAGTGGAGTTCAATTATTATGATCAAACGAAGCCATTATAAAAAGAATATGTTCAATTTTCAGTAAAGAACAGCTTTAAGCTTATTCATGCAGCCTTATGCATAATGTATCTATGGAGCTGTAATTGAATTAATATTACATTGTATCAAAGATTTTTATTACATAGTTAATCATTTTTTATTTATATTTAAATGAATAAATTTAAAATGAAGTATTTATCTATATTCTCTCTCCAAAACTGGCAACTGGCTGACTTTAAAATACGACATAAACCTCAAAGACCCTTATCATCGGCAAGAGTCTTAGTAATTATTAATGTCCACTTAAAATTTTACTAATATATTATTAACTACTAGATTAAATGAACTCACTTCTATTCTTCATATTATCAAACTTTTTATTACAGAAATATCTAATCGAAGACAAACCTCCAGAAGAACTGCAATTTTTCTCTAGTTATGGCAAAATCTGATAATTCGCTGACCTTGATGGGAGGGTCCTAATCTTAGATCTAATTGTCTGTTTATGTAATGCCGGAAAAAATAGACCTTGAAAAACTCATGAATTCCTAAAGAAAAGGAAAATTAATTCATTTTTTATATAAATAAACTAACTCCTTCCTTCTGCACACAAATTACTCTATTTACTAATTAATACATTTTTTTTGTTTCTGTTGGCATTATAGACCTTGAACATCTTTAGCTCCCAACGAGAAATTTGTGAGAGAATAGTAAGCCATAAACTAGGTACCAAGGTGGCTCTGGAATAAGATGCCTCCAGAAGATTAACTGGCGCTCATTTTGTCTCCTTAGTGTGCTAGCCACAAAGTAGTGTTAGGAGTAATCTTGTCATCAGACCCCGTCTCGGAGAATACAAGTTTAGAGTCATCCCGAAGAAACTGTTTGTCTGGAATCAGTCGATGGCTTCCACTATTAACTAAAGTGGTGGCACGTTCTATTAATAAACGAGTAATCTATATATATATATATATATATATATATATATATATATATATATAAAATTGTAACCTCTGTCTGTACATTGATTTTTTTTTTTTCAAAATATCAAATCTGCACTTTGTTTCTTTCATGTATGTTTGTTTATTTGTTTGTTTGTTACCTTTTCAGGCAAAAACGGCTGAACCGAATTTTATGGTATGTATATTACTACTAGCCCAACTTAGACTTTAGGCTATATTAATATTCTCTGCGACGAACAGGAGTGGGGGTTATAAGGGAAGCCTGAAATTAAAAATAGCGATATCTCGTTTCCTATTGGTTTTCGGAAAATATGAACATAACAGAAGTTGTTTATTTTGTTATTTAGAGTAACTTTTGTTATATACACTTTTTTCGTATACCGAATTATAAACGAGATATATACGCTAGAACCTATAGCGGAAGTGAACAATTTTATTTGGCACAAAAGACTCAACCAAACTAAATAAAACTCGGAATGTGTATTAGCACTAACACCTACATTATAATAAGCCTTACCAACATTTCTAGAGACGGACAGTAGTGGGGGTTGTAAGGGAGGCCTGAATTAAAAATAGCGGTATTTCGTTATCTATTCCTTTTTCTGCAAATATGCACATAGCAAAAGTCGTTTATTTTTTTATTTTAAATAACTTTTGTGATATTCACTTTTGTCTTATAACAAAGTATAAACGAGATATACACTAAAACTTTAGCGGGAGCCAACAATTTAATTGGGCACTAACGATTGAACCGAACTTAACAAAACTCGGTATGTCAATTAGCATTAATTCTTCCAATATTATAAGCTATATTAAAATTCTTAGGTTCGAACGGGAGTGGGAGTTATAAGGGAGGCCTGAAGTAAAAATTCGCGATATTTCGTTGTCTATTTGTTTTTCGACAAACGTGCACATAACAAAAGTTGTTTCCTTTGTTATTTAGAGTAACTTTTGTTTTATACATTTTTTCGGAAACAATGTATGAAGCAAGTAATTTGCGTAGAAATATTGATATTCTCATCAATTCTTTTCAATATAAACTACAAGGTACCTCACCTGGAAAAATTAATTCAAATCTAGGATATTTCGACCTTAATAATTCAAAGCTATGCATAATGCACAGGAGACGGGAAATATGACAATATGGAGGACAGTGAAGTCTTACATAAAAAATTATTTTTATTATTAACAAATTCACAGCAATGACGGGTATAAACCCTAAACACTGGGATGGGTAAATGTCAAAACATTGTGCAAAGTAAAGCCTTGCCAAAAAAATACCATCACCATTCAGCCTCAAATGAATTCCTGGGTGAAGCCGGGTATCTGAGCTAGTATATATATATATATATATATATATATATATAATTCGGGACAGGCCTATAAGCAGATATTCGTTAAGGGAAATCAGCCATTGAGGTTGTATACATGGCGCTATTTTCGAAAAATGTCTTCGAATTGGCATCCCAGGAGATGACCACCTCAGAGATGACAAAAATGACTTCCGTTGAGAAATATATATAGATATATATCTTCATATATTTCGTCTTTTGCCACTCCAGCGATCGCTATATTTGTTTGATCCTTACCCAACTCGACAAATCAGTGATTCATAATCGGTCCAGAGAGAGGGTGATTTAGAGCGGAGAATTTTGAAAATTCCAAATATCTCTGTTAATATGAACAGATTAAAAATGGCATATAACCCATCTTGCTGCAAATTGAAGTCACTACAAATGTAGTTTTATGATGTTTTTTTTTTTTTTTTCTTATCTGCAATATTAAGCGAGTTATTGGAATTTTAATTTGTTTTTGGCCATCAGTGGTCCCCCATTCGTACCCCTTCTCACGTTAACATCATGCTTGTATATAATGACACCGCATATTTGTTTTATCTTTACCCAACTCAACAAATCAGTATTTCATAATCGGGCCAGAGGAAGGTTGATTTAGAGCTGGGAATGTTGAAAACTCCGAATATCTCCCTAATTATGAACGGAATAAATATTGTATGTAAACCCTTTTGTTTCAAATTGATGCCCCTGTAAATGTTGTTTTATAATATTACTTCGTATCTGCAATTTTAGCCATCAGTGGACCATCACTCGTACTCATCACACGCTTGTATATAACGACACCAAATATTCAATGTATAGATGTTTTCAAAAGATCTTTATTAGATGATATACATACAAATATGTTACGTTTGCCGTCGTCAATTAAAATTTTACTTTTGTTTGTTTATCCGAAAATGTTTATTTGATCTTTAGCATTCTCTATGTTTAACCATTTCATTCAACACTAAAGATCATAGTCGTTAATAGCAAAAATTGGGCCAGGAATAGAGGGAGAGGCTTAGAGAAGAGGGAATTCGAAAATTCCAAATATCTCCGTTATTAAGAGTCAGGTCGAAAAACGTTAAACCAATCTTGTCAAACTTAGATGTTCTACAATTGTTGTTCTATACATATTTTATTTGCATTCAAATATTAGGTGAGTTATTTGTCAATCTTGTTTTCAGTTTTCTGTCAACCCCCACTTCTACTCATCCGATTTTTATTTTGTTTTAGAGAATATATGGTGACACAAGATCAATAGTCTTACCAGTACATGGAAAATCTGCTTTGTTTACGCAACCCTTGCGCGACGTTTTTTTATACTCACTTTCTTCGGTAAAGAGGCTGATATACCCATGCCTCAATCCATAGTAATTAGTATCAATATGGGAAATAATTTTAAAATATTTTGCTCATCGTCAATATCTAAATAGTACACCTTCTAGTTAAAGTATGCAACCAGTGGGCTCTATGGCAAGCTACTCTTTTAACACCATTAAATTCACCAAACTCAACTTGATGTTTGATGCAATCGAAATATGGCAGACTGGGAAAACTCTCTTCCTTGGGAAATTTGAGAAAATGAATTATTCCCTTAAAATAATATGTGAGCTGTTTGGGTAACTGCTTTATGCAATGCAAATTCATGCTGTAATAATAAGTTTTGGAAAAAGCTTTGTTTGTTAATACTGCCTCAATCTCAACAGATAGAGCGAAGAATCAATAGTATATTTTGAAATACCAATAGTTTAAAAATTAACAAATAAGCTTTAAATGTATACAGTGAACGATATTCTAAAATAAAAATGGTCATAGAATAAAAATACGTTTTCGAATTATTCGTTAGCCTCTTCAGGGACAGTAAAATAAAGTGCTCCTGCTAATAATTAACACCACCCATTTTTTGGTATAACAGATTCAACTTTCAAATCTTTTGTATTTCCATTAGGCCATGCGTGGCAAGCTTCTAGCAGTTATTCGTTAAGGGAAATCAACTATTGAGGTGTACTCATGATGCGAATATCGAAAAGTGTCATCGATCCTACTCTGGTGATAACGAAAAAGACTGACAAATCTGTGTGTATTTTGTTGGGTGGCCTGTATGTGTCTTAATGCCCAGTTGCAATTTGTGTTTAATCGTTACCAAACTCGATGCGAGTATTTAATCGTTTAGAAGATCATGGTTGAAATCGAATCTGGGGTGTAGAGGAGGGAATATTCGGAATATCTCCGTTATTTTCGGATCAGAAAATTGTATATAACCAAATCATTATGCAATAATAAATGTAAAAACATAGAACACTATGCATTTGTTCTGGCTCAAGGACTTTAATTAACGTATTCGCATTATTTAGTAATCAGCCATGGTAAACCCCCTTTCCTACTCACGTGATTTTCAATTTACTCATACTAAACCACTAAACACCTCGTGACTAGCTGGAAAACGTATTCCCGTTAACATAGGCTTCATATTACGGGAGAAAAGAGAAGGGGGATATTACGGGAGAGAGAAATATACCTGGGTATATACCTGGATGGCGGTCTATTTTCTTTTTTTTTTGTGGTTGTCATCCATATAAAACAAATAGAATGGAAGTATTCTGTGTTGAATACGGCAAGAGTATAGAGCAATAATCTTATAGCTGAGGTGTATGGGGAGAGCGTTTCGTGAGCAGAGAGCAAACATTTACCGTCATGTTTACTCGATGTGTATACGGGCCCAATACCGACGTTATTAGGCCTATCGCCTCTATAACGCGCCTCCCATCCCTCCAGGATTATGCCTTTGTATTGTCACGGGCGTTTTGATTGGCTTTCCACTAGCCTGACGTCAGAGTCCAAACGAACAGAGCTTTCTAAATATTTACAGTAGCAACGCCAAATACAGGTCTCATCAGACAAATAAGCCACACCTGTTGGACTACTGAAATTAAAAATATAAATATATTATATACAAGTGGTATCATATGGTTTATTGTATTTAGTAGTTATAATAACTTTGAAAAAGTCCGTCACGCTGAGGCTGCGTAAACTAAGCAGATTTCCCCCGTGAAGTTTAGTAATAAATAGATAGATAGATAAATATGCATACTGCTAACACAACAACACCGTGAATAAATACAAAGGGAAATAAATGTTTCATCCAATTTCAATAACCTGCCGACTGGAAGCGTTAGGTTAGAAATGTAAACAAACGGGTCGGCTTGCCTCACACCGGAAAGAAAAACAATTACTGAAATATATCTGAATATAACACATTCATTTTATTGAGAACTATTTACTACATCTACTAGTGTAATTTATAAAGAGTCAGAATAATTGTTATCTCATTCAAAAAAATTTTAGTAGTCCAAAACTTTAAGATGGGGGGGGGGTCATCTGGGCATATTTGCATGTATCTCGTATAATAAAGGTCTCTTGAATACAATTTTTGGTATTTAAACTTCCAATAATGTGATTTATTATGTAGCAGAGTATTGTTTACGTAACATGAGTAGAAGTGGAGGTTTGCTGAAAACTAATAAATGCAAATATCTCGGACAATATTCAAAATAAAGAAAAAATGTATATAACAATATTTATAGTAAATTTAATTTTCAATAAGATTGTTTATATACAATTTTTCGATCCGATGCATAATAACGGAGATATCTCGAATTTTCGAAAATCCCCCCCTCTAAACCCCCCCTCCCTCTGGTCTGATTTCAGCCATTAACGAACTTGATCTGTCTTTTTACATGAAACGGTTAAATATCAAGTTTCGTAACGATCAAACAAAAATTGCGACCGCTAGAGCGTTAACAGACAAATTATATATATATATAATTTTGAACGGACCTCATTTTCGTCATCTCCTGGGTAGGATCGATGGACATTTGAAGAAATTTTTCGAAAATCGCGTCATGAGTACGACCTCAATAGCTGATTTCCCTTAAGGGAAATCTGCTAAAATGGTCATTATTAGACCGAAAGGATTAAAAATACCTGTAATAGACTTCGATAGAATAAATGGTATTTAAAACGACTAAGTAATTGCAGCAAAAAAAATATACAAAATTGTTTTGACCCCACATGATTTACTCTACAGATTTTATGTAAATATTTATTTATTTTGGCAATTTAGACCCTGGACGTCTTCAGCTTCTATATCCGTCATCAGTGTTTCGCGTAAAAAGTGGACACCTCGATGTACAACCTCCAGTAACCAAGGAAAACCAGTAAACTAGGGTGTCATATTTTATTTCACAGCTGTTTTGTTAGAAGTGAAGAATATTGTGTACTTGGAGACAGAAAAAGACGTCCAATTCTTCACAAGTTTTTATTTCAGCGCTAAGCGCTTTCGCTTATTGTCTCCATCTTCAGAGCTACTTGGATGCGCTCATAGGGAAAGACGGCCAGTGAGTCACTCTGTGGGTGGGTGGGAAGTTCTCCATCGCCCTGCACCCCTGTACACGAGCTCCTATGATAGTCGAGTTGTTAGTCATCCCGAGGGGCTGCCAGAAGTGTACACTCGCTGGACTCTCCCTAATCCACAAGAGCTACGACACTAGCGCGTTCTAGTAGGGAACTCGTGAACTACATTGGCTCCTTCACAGAGATCGTACCCACACCTATTAGGAGATTTCCCTTAAGGGAAATCAGCTATTGAGGTTGTACTCATGACGGAATTTTTCTTCAAATGTCCATCGATCCTACCTAGTAGATGACGAAAATGAGGTCCGTTCAAAACTGTATATATATAATCTATATATATATATATATATATATATATTTGTCTGTTACCGCTCTAGCGTTCGAAATTTGTGTCTGATCGTTACCAATCTCGATATTGAGTCGTTTTAGGTAAAAAGAAAGATCCAGGTCGTTAACGGCTGCAATCGGATCAGTGGAAGGGGGGTGGGGGGGGTTAGAGGGGAGGATTTTTAAAAATTCAAAATATCTCCGTTATTATCCATCGGATCGAAATATTATATATAACCAATCTTATTGAAAATTAAATTTACTATAAATATTGTTATATACGTTTATTCTCTATCTTGAATATTAACCGAGATATTTGCATTTTTCAGTTTTCAGCAAACCGCCACTTCTACTCATGTTACGTAAACAATACTCTGCTACATAATAAATCACATTATTGGAAGTTTAAATACCAAAAATTGTATTCAAGAGACCTTTATTATACGAGATACATGCAAATATTTTCTGGTGACTCCGCCCCCCCCCCCTTTTTAAAGTTTTGGACTACTAAAATTTTATTGATTGAGATAACAATTATTCTGACTCATTATTAATTACAGTACTAGATATAGTAAATAGTTCTCAATGAAATTAATGCGTTATATTCTGATATATTTCAGTAATTGTTTTTCTTTCCGGTGTGAGGCGGGTCGACCCGTTTGTTTACATTTCTAACCTAACGCTTCCTGTCGGCAGGTTATTGAAATTGGATGAAACATTTCTTATTTCCGTTTGTATTTATTCACGGTGTTGTTGTGTTACCAGTATGTATATTTATCTATTACTGAACTTCACGAGGGAAATCTGCTTAGTTTACGCAGCCCCTGCGTGACGGACTTTTTTTACCTTCCCCTTACAGATGGTAGTGGTAGAAGTATCCTAGCCATAACCCGATAACCTCTTAGAAACAAACTATACATATTGTATATAAATGTGGGTGGACTTCTATTAATATCAAATATTTTATATTTGAATATATATGTATATATATATATATATATATATATATATATATATATATACATATATAGTTTGAATGTGTAACCTTGCTGGGTCGAAAACAAAACCATTTTTTTTTCTTGGAAATTCCCTATTTATTTTCATCTCCAACGCGTCCCTAGCTTTCCCACTCCTTAAAAGGGGTTCCTTTTCGTCTAATATATATGATCAATGTTTATGTGATAACCAGCATTATCAAATTTTGTCCACTTATTAATTTTATGTGTGCCATGGAGTCAAAGCAATGAACATTCCACTTTATTTCATAATATATTCCCCTATGCGTTTTGATTGTAGTTAATTACTTGTTCTCAAGGAGTTTTCCGTATATTAAAATTCATTTTCCTAAACAATGACAAGATTAAAAAATATAATGACATAAATACTTATCCTAAGTCTAAAAAGAATTTCTCATTTTAGCAGATTTCCCTTAAGGGAAATCAGCTATTGAGGTTGTACTCATGACGGAATTTTTCTTCAAATGTCCATCGATCCTACATAGTAGATGACGAAAATGAGGTCCCGCTCTAGCGGTCGCAATTTTTGTTTAATCGTTACCAAACTCGATATTTAGTCGTTCTATGTAAAAAGAAAGATCAAGTTCGTTAACGACTGAAATCGGACCAGTGGGGGGGGGGGTTTAGAGGGGAGGATTTTCGAAAATTCGAAATATCTCCGTTACTATACGTCGGATCGGAAACTTGCCCAGAAGCAATCTTATTGCAAATTCAATTTACTGTAAATATTGTCATATACATTTTTTCTCTATCTTGAATATTAACCGAGATATTTGCATTTGTATTAAATCGGGGCGCCTAACGGACAAGAGTTCCTTTCCCGCCAAAAGCTAGTTCGGCCGTTTCCTTCACAGGCTCGGCTCTCGTGAAATTTCTCTATTGTAAAACTTCACGTGGGAAATCTGCTTAGTTTACGCTGCCCCTGCGTGACGGACTTTTAAATGATATTTTTATATAATTTAATTAAATACATGCTTTACCTTTATGTTATGTTACTAAACTTTTAGTAGGCGAGTTCAATAAAGGAATTTATTAGTGACGGAATTCATTAAATAAAATCCTAAGACCCAACCTGGCTTGAAAAGGGTGGTAACCTGTAGATAACCCGTCCCAATTAGCCTGAGTTTCAAAAAGTGGACTTAAGTAAATTAAATTAAATTTAAACTACTAAATCTTTTCAAGCAATTTGTATTGTGTGTAAAACGCGGCTTTCGTTGTTTACCATAACATGACACATAAGTTAGGATAGTTGAAGGTTATACCAATATGATGTGTAATTAGATTCATCACAAGCAGTAAATTAAAGCTCGTATAAAATGGTTGATCGCGTAAGAGTTACGTAACAATCAAAAAGCCTTTTTCCGCATTGAAACCTTTATCTGTGTGTTATTCTAAGCGTAAAGAATATCTTTTTTTGATTAAATTATGCATTTCAGGAAATTTCTATTTTATTTTTTATGAGAGTGTGAAGAATGGTACAAATGTTTTATTTCTTCATATTCATGATATTTATTTTTGCTCCAAGGTCTATAGACCATCTTTGATTTTTGTCTTGAATGTATTACTTTCTATATCTAGGATGCACAGGATAGAGAGATAAATATAGATATAGACACATTAGTCTGTTGACGCTGTAGCGGTTGCAATTTTTTTTTTTATTTTTACCAAAAACTTGATATATATATATATATATATAAACGTTTTATGCAAAACTAAGTTCGTTATTGGCTGAAATCGGATTCGGTGGGTTTAGAGCGGAAAATTTTGAAAATTAAAAACATTTCCGTTTTATACAAGGTATCGAAAAATTGTATATAACCAATCTTCTTGGAACTTTAATTTCTTCTAAACGTTGTTCAATATATATTTTTTTCTGTTTCTAGAATATTAACGAATATATTTGGCCTTATTAATATTCAATCTCAGTAAGCACCCACTCCAACTCATCCCGGTATGTACTTGGATTAACTGAGTCACTTAGCATTTCGCATCAACTGGCATTTAGGTTTCTTATTATGGTGAGTTAAGAACATCAGAGCGCCTTATACCTGTGAAATCTACTTAGTTCAAGCAGCAACAACGTGGCGGACTTTTAGTCATATGCTAGGTGCAATCGTTTGCTATTTGACGATTTAATATTTGTCCTTCAATACGCACCAAATTTCCTCGATACAAATCTGCTAGAAAAAGGTGTAAGGCCTATCGTACACTTTTAAATATACTGCTCAAAAATGAATAGGGATATTGGTTATTTGTTTCTTATCCTATTAATTTTGATTAAATCCACCTTAATTAAATTACTTTTTATGGGGGGAAAAATGACAATAATTTCTCATAAATATTAATGATATTTATAATTTAAAAAAAAATAAAAAATGCTAGGCCCCATAAATACCACAAAACAGCTAATATCCCTATTCACTTTTGAGCAGTATATATTGAATAACTTCCTCATGTATCGGAAGTGGATACCGACTTCTGAAATAGTAGAATTATAAAAGCAGTTGTATGGCCTATTTAAAAGCTATTAAAGAGATCAAGTCTTCCCGGGTCATGAGATGACTTGAGCTCGCGTTCAATTGATGTAGTTAGCGTCCAAAATGGTTTTGCTCATTAACGCCACAAGCTGTCAAAGTAAACTAGACCAATTCTTACAGAGGGCTTTTTGCCCGCATTCTTACCATTTGACCAATTCAGTAATCCTTCAATGTTCCCTCAATTAGAAACGGAGGATGTTACGTCAGCACAGAAACCACTCTGTCAAGTATTGATAGCGTAAAATGAAACAATATTGTCGTCATGCAGGGGCTGCGTTAACTAAGCAGATTTCCCACGTGCGCAACGTATTTGCATTTATCTCAAAACTTAAAAGTTCAATATTTGGTATTTTAGCTTAAAATAAAGTGCTTCATAACACAAGAGTATTTTTAATATGAGATGAGTAGGAGTGGGGCTTTACTGAAGACCGAAAACTAAAAAATGCAAATATCTTGGTTAATAATCAAGATAGTGAAAAAAATGTATAGAACAGCATTTAAAGACCATTACATTTTCAATAAGATTGGTTCAATACAATTTTTTGATCCGACGCATAATAACTGGTATATTAAGAATTTTCTAAATTCTACCCATCTAAACCCCCACCCCCTCCATCTGTTCCGATTTCAGCCGTTAATGAACGTAATCTTCCTTTTTGTATAAAACGATTATAAATCAAGTTCGGTAACGATAAGAGAAAAATCGCAACCGCTAGAGCGGTAACAGAAACCACAGCTATTATATATATACAGTTTTGAACGGACCTCATTTTCTTAATTTCCTGAATTGGATCGAAGGACATTTGAAGAAAAATTTCGAAAATCGCGTCATGAGTACGACCTCAATAGCTGATTTCCCTGAAGGGAAATCTGCTAAAAATGCAAATTTTTCCGTACCCTTTGGACATACAAAACATTTGTATTAACTAGATTTGTTAATATATAGTTTTGGATATTTATAGATCTATACTTTATGATATCGTACATCACTTTAAGCACAGCCAAACATTTTGTTTTTATAATTAAATAGGAGTACGAGATGTCATGTAGTGTCCACATTAGAGTCAGGTTTACGAAATAGGTTTTTTCGATAAAATGAGTAAACTGTAGCATACTACAGAAGCTTGCTCCATTTTATTTTTAAAAAAATTAACTTGTGTAGTCGGTAAATATTACCGTATTTAAAATAATTAGACTTCAAAGGAAGCATAATTTATTTTAATTCAACTTTCACGAAGTAGAAACAAGTAAATTATATTCGCTGAATCAATTTAATTTATTTATAAAGAACAAAATAGAAAATGAAGCTGGTCTAATTTTACCTCAGCCGGAATTGTTAAACAGCCGACTGTCTAGACACAACAAGACGAACAATGTAGAATTCTTTCACTCATCAATGAACAACGAGCTAATCAATGAATTGTAGTAAACCTTGTCGACAGCAGTAGTCTATTTCCAGGATTGCTGATAAAAATAGTCAAGTTGAAAACTTGTATAAAATAACTTTTATATCTACTTTTATTTGGAAAGGTAACCTGCTCATTTTTTGAAAATATGTGAAACGAAATATTTTGGACTTTTTATTTAGGCTTCCTGTAATCAATAATCCTGATCATTATCAAAATGAAATTTGTTTTTTTTTTTTTGACAATAGTTAGTCGTGTAATATTTCAAGCTAGAGGGCGAACGAACAAACAATGAGATTACAGATGTGTTTCATTTGCAGTGATTTCAATGAGAAAATTACTATAATGTGTATAAATTACTGTAATGTGTTTTGGGCATGTCTATGTCATATCCAATGTATTTTTTTTATTATTTTTTTGTTGGTTTGTGCCCCACATCGATGGTGATGGGAAGATCTCTAATTGTTAAGGGTAGTTAGAATAATATATTTATTCCATCATGTCATTCCTTAAATATCTGAGTGTTTCTCATATCCGTGCTTTGTCCTAATGAATATAATAAGAGTTATCCCTTTTAAATCTTTTAATCTTAAGTATACTGTAGACCTATTCTATTTTATACTATATATGTATTTGTAAATGTTCATATGTTTTAGATAAGTTAGTTTTGTGGAATATATTGGCTCTGTCAGTTAATAGCTCTTTCATATCGTGGGGTATCTGAA
The DNA here is from genome assembly GCA_019009955.1 of Riptortus pedestris. NCBI lineage: Eukaryota > Metazoa > Arthropoda > Insecta > Hemiptera > Alydidae > Riptortus > Riptortus pedestris. Next base: position 206,345,294 of record CM032228.1, on the reverse strand, counting down.
GGTATTTTCGTTGGATACAGTCTGTCAGTATGGGTTTTGTCGTAAGGTGTTTATTGAAGTGTTTGCATATAGGGTTATCTGTCCTTGTCATTAAGTGTCTATGTGTCAGGTATGTGTGGCCGTCCTGAGTATGTCATTATTGAATGTATTTAAAGGTAAGGCTTATATCACAGATTTTATAGTCCTTTAAACGTCCTTTTTTAGGCTTAGATTTTAAAGTGAAATGAAGAAAAGCTTGATTTGAAACTGCTATACGTAGAATATTGAACATTCTTAATTCTGCATGAAGTGAGAAAGTTGAGTTTGCTTACAATATGGGATTTGAGCAATAATTCCTTGTATCCCCATCTATCTTTACCCGAGGATTGTAAACGTGCTGTTTTCTATTTTTTTTGTTCAGGCGCATGTTAATTAAGTACAGGTTTGTACGATGCCGCAACGAATTTGTAATTAACTCAGGATCTCTTGATTATAACTGGAATTCATATTTTTTTCTTTAATTTAAAGAGAAACAGGGGCAGTGAAAACACATTTTACCATAAATAGTTTTCTATTTTCAGCGCAGGTGATTTAAAGTCGTGATATCGACGTCACACACCACTAGCAGTTTCTACGTCACATTTTCCACACATAGTTACTTTATTCCATAATTTAAAAAGAAAAAAAAATCTGATTTGGGCACTAAACGACTCCCTCGTACTCCTATTAAACTAAATAAACAACATGCATTGGTGCACTTTAATTTACATGATTTCATATGAAAGGTATATACGATACCTCTGTTCAAATGCATCGAATAAAATAATATAATAACTTAGAATATAAGTTATAGATATTTTTATGTTGAACAAAAATTGTTCAATACCCCTTTTTTCAAGTTCCACTAGGAACGGAGAAAGACTGTTCAAACGCAGGGTACTTGGTTTAATAAAAATTACCTAACAGAGAAATTAAATATTAATTTTGATTTATTACAATTTGAATAAACCTCCTTCCGGAAAGGAACCGTAACTTTGTTCATTACTATTGAAGTTGAATCACGCAATTTTCGAAATATTTCTTAAAATGTCAATCGATCCTGTCCTGGGTATCATAAAATAGGGCGTTAAAAATATGTACATGGTTTTATATATATATATATATATATATATATATATATATATATAGAGAGAGAGAGAGAGAGAGAGAGAGAGAGAGAGAGAGAGAGAGTTAAGCAAAACTGTATATTTCACTAGAGCTGAAAAGACTCACATATGATGCATTTACACTTGCTATTACCGATTTCTCCCTTTCTCATTGCTTATAAAAACAACCCTTGAAATTTAAGTCATTCAGCAGATATTTACTGAAAAAAATCTTAACTTGAAAACTACATCAGAAGGAGTAAGGAATTATTGATATTATTGAATAATTGCATAAAGAGTCATTGTTTGTAAGAATATAATATATATATATATATATATATTTGTTATACATTACATCATCTCTAAGTTTCCAATAACGATCAAATATTGTGTTCGTACTTGACAGTGAAGTGTTATGTGTGACGTGTGTGTGTGTGTGTGTTTGTGTGTGTGTGTGTGTGTGTGTGTGTGTGTGTGTGTGTATAAAAGTTTGATAGGATCTTATTTATTCCCAGTATATTGTCTATTGCTAATTCCTCTTAATGGAACTCTTGTAAAATGAATTTATTAACATTTTTTTAATTTTTTGGGATGAACAGTTATATATCACGAAAGGCCACTCTGTTATAATGGGGCACAGAGCCATCAGTGTAATTGGTGAGGGAGTAATTTTAATGAATACTTCAGAATGTTGTCATTCGTTAATAATTTGCTGATTTATGTTTGCATACGCACATAAATTATATTTCATCAGATTTAGTTACTCTTATCTTTCAGGTCTTGTTATTTTCTGACATGAAATATTTCACTTATTAGACAAAACTTTGTTAGGCTGATGCCCGCGGTGGTGGTGTTTTTCTTCTGAAATCCACAGAACAAGAAAAAATTCAGTTTTGCAAATAGTTATTTATACTTGATCATTCATTTCAACCGAGAATAATTTCCGTTCATAAACAAAATAAATATTTGATCATGTTACTTCCATTAATATGCTATGCGGGATTCCATGGAGAGTGTTCGGCTGTGGTACTTAAATGGTGCATTTCTTTTATTGCTTTATCATACAAATACTCCAATGTGCCTTATTGAGTGGTTACGCACTAAGAACAGCATGGATGTAGAGAAATATTCCGGTATAGATAGCAATGGTTATACCGATGGTTGCAGTGAATTCAAAATTGGAGCTCAGTAGTAGCCGATCTGAAAGGGTGGCCAAAGGTAACGGAGACACGAGCTTTTGAGAAACCTCTAGTAACTTTTATTTCTCTGTCTAGTTATTTCTTCAAGTAATTATTAGACAAAATCTGACGATGTTTTTAAGTTATCTCGTTAAAATATAAGTAAAAGTCAAACTATCTCTTTCGTTTACTAAGATTTCAGCTTAATAGTGCTATAAATTTAATTAATTGATTTAACCAATCAAAGGCATAATAAGATATAAGTATTGAATTTCGGCCACTGTCGGAACGAATTAGCTGCAGTGGTTACTATACAAGTACCTGCGCAGTATTTGTTTTTTGTCAAAGATAATGAGTTCTCTTTGCATGAGTGTCATAAACTTATCTCTATTATTTAGCAGCGTACGTTCTTCATGATTTGCAAAAATAATGGATATGAGACGTTTTCCACACAAATGAGTTGAAAATTATGCTTGTTACTAAATAAGATGAAAAGTAAGTCGAATTTACTAAAGCCAAATGCAAAATGGGAATTCTAAATGAACTCTGGATCTGTAACTTTTAAAGTAGATCAGAGAAATGCAATATGTGCAAGTATATGCTAAAATATACGTACGATACGGAAAATCGGGCATGCTCCTACAGAAACGAATTGCTTTGAATAGCATTATAGTTCCTATGAGAGTAAACCACGTATTCGTTTATTAGTGTGGAGCATGTCATTCTACAATAATTTGCACGATCAAGCCAAAATAGAGGTACCATTCTTCTTCTTTGCGATCTTTGTTAGTCGTATTCTTTGGCTAAGAAATAGGGTATGAAGCAATACGATGATGAATCACATTATTTAATTAAATGGTTGTAATGTCGATACAGTATCTCAGTTATGGAAATATAGTAGTTTCCGTTCAATATTGGCTCAGAATATGATCATTTCATAATGAGAAGAGCACCCAGAAGAATTTCACTTAGCATCAAGTCTTTACGTAGTCTTGCTTTCTTAGCCATGATTATGTACCAGTGAAATATCCTACAGTTTGAATATCATAAATAATTGAATATTTTTTTCTGTGACATAATTAACACAAGTACTGCAGATTTTATACAAATTCGAAGAATAGCACGAAAACCAAAAAAAAAAAAACATCATAAAAGGAAATATTTAGCGTAGATGTACCGTATAACTATCAAGAGTTGAATCTTTGATAATGTTACACTATCATTATTAGGATTAACACAGATGAATATCAAATCCTTAATGAGTAAAACCACTATAAGAGGACCCCTAATGTTTGATGTTAAAATGAGTTTTAAAGCTATGTCACTAGACAATTCAAAACATTTAAAATAAATACTTCTTGTTTTAATTTACGAATTCGTCACACACAGAACCTCTCATTTCCAGACTTAGGAAGATAATTATCATTATTTCTCATTGAAATGAAAACTCCTATTATCCTATAATATACCTGTATCTTCTAAATCCTGCCAGCATTCTGTCCATTCTTTAATTTCAGAAAACATCCTAAAGCATAATTCATATTCACAAATGGAGCAAACACGAAACACGGAAAGGACCTGCAGCAACTTTTGGCAAAGAAACAAATATTAGATACAAAACCAAGATGGTAAACTGTAACCCATATAAAATGGACTTTCGGAGTATAAAACAAAACTTTTAAATAAATAAACCTTTCCATGTGCACAATATGATTGTTATTTCAATTCATAATCGTGTATAGCACACCCACTGGGAACCCTAAATAATCATATATCCATTTCCTCTTCACAATCCAATGCATCCTTAGCACACGGATCCACAACTGGTAACAATATTATTTTATTGCAAAAATATATAAAGCTGAAAGCATTTTTTTATAATAAATTGATTGAAACCCTTTGTTCAAATTAACTATTTTTTGGGCAAATACCTTTGTATAATATGAATTTTAATATAATATAACAAAATATACTTTGAAACATGTTTCATTTCAATTTGCCAGTGCTTGACAATAAATAGTTAAGATTGTTATTTGAGTAATATATTCCTTTACGTTCAAAAATTGAAATTTGTAGTGAAATCAATAAATTAGGTGAAAATACAGCGCCTCAAAAGTTTGTATCAATAAACCTTAATTGACTTTGATAAGATATATAAACCATTCAAATTTTTGTGAGTCAACGCACGCTTACACTTACACCTGAACAAAAATTTTTAATATTATTGCTTGTGACTCCTGTTTTTCAAATTTCAGTTAATTTTATTTATGTGATAAATACAGTCAATAATCGATGAAAGAATTGAATTATAGAAATATATTCATAGAAGAGTCAATCTCTTAAATTATAAACCGAAATTGCAAGTACACCAGTAAATCATCTTATGACTTCAAAGTAAGTTTTAAATTTACGTCTATAATAGAGATATAACGTCAAAAGTCATAAACGAAAATTTTTAGTTAGCTATTAATAGTTTATGAGGTATGCCTTTAATTAATGGCAGGAAAGAAAACTTAAAGACTGGAGGTGGGCAGGTACTAAGAATGAGGAATGGGTGGAGATAATATTATGAATGAGTGAGTGAGTAATGAATGAAACTGTTCTGTTATAATATATGGAAAATTTCAGTAAATACAGTCGAGTAAATTAAGTAGGAAGATGGTAGACCAAATGTGTTGGTCATTAAACAGTAATAGACTGTGATAACGGTCAATCCGAATTTCTGTGCCCAATAGATTAACCCGTGTATAATTTCTATGTATCATATCTATGGTGTGTGGACATCTATGGTTCGTATTATTGTTTGTCACTTATTTATATATGTTATGAACAGCAAACATTATTAACCTTATTTGCATTCGAAGAATTGTATATATGACCGTCAAAGTCGGATAGTAAATACTAAATATTTCATTTAGGTAGTAAATAGTTCAGGGAGATTGGTCTATAATTAATAGTCTTAATGGTGAATGGAGACGGGCAGGTGTTATGAATGAATGGTGTGGATGGAGTTAGTTTTCTGAATGAGTGAGTATATTTACCGTGTGCGCGATCTGCTCCGTCTGCCGTCTGAGGTCTCTCTCCCGAGCCAGGACTCCAAGCCTGCCCCTACCCCTGCAGGGGGCGTGGGTCTAACTTCCCCTTGACTCGGACAACTGACCCCAATTGCCAGTTGAGAGTTTTTATTCCTTACACCAACATTCAAATTGTGAGTCTCTGCGTCCGACCTCCGCTCTTCCTCAATTTTCCGTGAGAACGTGATGTCCGGCCGTCATGTGTAGCCACCTCCCCAGGGCGAATATCCACCAACATGCTCGAGGGAGATTGTCTTGCTCGCATTCCTTCAGTGGCTCCGGTTCAATTTCAGCTATCTACGTTAACAATATATTGAATACATTCTTAATAAATAAAATGAAAACGTTTATTTTATTTACTAGTACAAATTAGCTATGTTTAAGATGACCCGCGAGACTTCATACAAACATTTTAAACAGATTGCTCTGTAAACTCGTAATAGTATTTTAGAAAGATACCATAACAAATTTAAAAGATCACTAGTCAATTATCTTAATGAAATTCTTATATTACAATTTATCAAATAAAAGACGTTTCTTTTCAGCAACTGAGAGAAAATATTTATTTATTATATAGAGCTCCTCTAAGATAACGATTTGGGCTCTTCTTGAAGATCGGGGAGAAAAAAAATCAAAATCAAAAAAAGTATAGAATATAACCAAAAATGGAACACACAAAATAATATAAAGAAAAACACTAAAGGAACGAAAAACAAAACAGTAAAAGAAATAAGAAATACAAACACAATTTAGGACAAAATATGGAAAGAAAATGTAGTAATATAGATAGACAATCACTATTCATAGAAACAGGCATACATCGTACATATTTAAACACGTTACATACAAACAGGTACACTAAAAATTTTAAAACATGTAATTAAATATTGACAACCAGTCCAATCGGTTTAAAATATGTCAGAATACAGCCAAAATTTAGGCTACTCTCAGTCAGTTTAAGTAAGTTCGTAATCTGGATTTTGTTAGTTTTTTATAGTTAGTCCAGTGTTGCAATGAGCACAAGTAGGCTTGTGGTTTATGTATACATAGTCTTGGTAATAGAGAGGCCTATTTCCACCTAACTTATGAACAATGAGTATCCTTTAGCTTACGGTATGGAACACCAAATTCTATGTTCGAAAATTCGTGAAATATACTATATCCTCCTCAAATGTTGCACAATGGACAGAACCTATATTTGTATTTAATTTTCAATGAGACAAGTATATGTAAATATGTATACATCGAAAATGTGGTAACAATTTCTGTTAAATACAAATTCTCAGCAGTTTTATTTACTTAAATAAGTTCCGCAACACCAGGCTATTCACTCATTAAGCAGATGTGCTCAAAAAAGGTAACAGCAAACAAAAAATAACGAAAAAAGAAAACAGGAGTGAACTATGGATTACGGTGATTCCTAAAAAAGGTTCATTGACGGTCAATATGTAGGAATCTATACTGGGTATGATGTTTATTAGGGTTTGTAGGGCTGAAATGCTCTTTTGGAAGACTAAAAGTATTCCTCTCAATAGAATGTTGTGGACTATTATTCTGCCCATTGAAAAATGCCTACCACAACAGCCTCATACAGTTCTTAAATATAACAAGTGGTTTTCACAGATAACAATATCAATGAAAAACTAGACGAACAAAGTTGTTTTTAGCAGTCTTTACCCATAATGCTGGATTTCTGTATTTAAGTTTAGTTTGAAATTTATACCTATTATATGAAAAGGATGAATGTGTTCCCCTTTATTGCATAGCTGTATGGATGTCATCAATTACTTTGTCAACACTTATTTATGACCACTGTCTTTTATTAAGACCCACAAGTCTGTGGAATTGATGACTAGACTTGGAGACTCGATTTGACTCAATGTCATAAAGCTTTATTTGGCTAAGTCGATTTAAATGGCTCTTATACAGTTGATTCAACATATCTTGAGACTTGAATCAATTGTAACCTCATCATTTGTATCCCATTTTTGTAACCTTCCGAAAATAGTAATATGGAATGCAGAGCTATAACTACAGGGTAATACTTATTCCTACAGTTTATAAGATTCTGTCTGTTAAGATGTTTGGGGGAGAAAGGATATATGAGAGCAGCAGATTGGTTTACACCCAGGACTCTCGACAATCTCACGAAGTCCTCAATAGACAAATATTAGATAAAGCTTATGCAAATGACATTGGTATGCGTCACTTCTTCATTCACCGATAAGTGCGCTTAAATTTTTAAAGGCTTAATAGTAGTATATGACGATTAAAAGCCAAACATGTTATCATGTATAGAAAAGCAATTACACAGATGGCAATAATTAGGTTAATCAGAAACACTTTTTTGTGGCACCTCACAATTTATTTTTTACAACCGCTTAGCGCTTTCGGGAATGAAATTCCAATCCTCAGAGCTACAAACAATATAGCACCATAATTAAGGAGTCTAAAAACTATTTCTTTTAAATGTACATAATTGGTCATATAACAAAACAATCAATAAAAATATAAAATTTATAGCAATAACACGTATATTTAACAACATAGTTATTGTTAAAATTTAATAAATTAATAATGTCTTATTTACTATCAAAGCATTAAAGTTACATAAAACAAAATTACCGCCAGTAATAAATAAATAAAATAAATTGTGAGGAGCCACAAAAAAGTTTTTCAGATTAACCTGATTCATCATAAGCTGAAAATAAAAATGGTAATAATTGGTTCCAGGGAGCAAACGGTTTTATGAACTGCTGGTAGCTTTTCGATTCAAAAACCTTTCTCAGAAAGCATAACTAATGATATAAAACACTATAGCCAGATTCGTGTTCATGTATGGCAATGGAACGTGGACTCAAACTATGGTAAATAAGACTAAAATACTGGTTTCATGACGAAGAGACTAAAAAAAAATATTTATAAGAGTTCCATTGCAAGCACATAAGAAAAATCGCCGAACTAATGAACTTTAAGGCAGTCCTGATGTCAAGTTGGTAACATATATGGTGCCTCAGAAGAAGAAACAAAGATAGCTCCATGACCTGAAAATGATTTGATTAGGCTGGGCTTCCGTGCCGAAACAATTGGGCGAGAACGCGATGATTAGCCTGAGAAGGACAGGTCCTTCATGACATATAGTGCCTAGAAACTAACCATATAATGAGACTGGTATCAATCCTAGAAAATAAGAACTTGAAAAATGTCATAGAAAAACATATCTTGCGAAAACATATAGATAATCAACCCTTTTCATTCAATGTTTTCTTCAATTAAAACTTATTTATTAAATGCATTTTTATCATTTTAGTTGAATTAAGTTGATGAATAATTATATTCAACCATAATTTATTCTTCATTTACAATTCTATGATTATATTAATTTTTCATTCATAGATAAATTTACCAACCTTTATAGAATGCTAACAACTTGAGTTAATTGAAGTCAGGAACAAAGAAACCGAGTTTATTGGTGGCTGAATTAGACCATAAAATGCATTTATTTATATATTCTGGGAATAGTAATTGCTCTTAGAAGTTAACCGTAGCTCTATTATTCAAAGGTTCTAATAAAACTTCTACAGTTCAATTATCACTGTATCGAACATGTGCCTCCAACTTTGAAATATTTGTAAATGGGAGAACTCCTATGTTGTTAATATATAGATTATTCAATGCTCATAGTACATTTAAAAGTTTTAGCAGATTTCCCTTGAGGGAATGAGGTCCGTTCAAAACTACATATACATACTTCTGTTAACGCTCTAGTGGTCGCAATTTTTGTATGATCGTTACCAAACTCGATATTTAAACGTACTATGTAAAACTAAAGGTCACATTCACTGAAATCTGGCCATTGGGAGAGGGAGTTTAGAGTAGGAATTTCGAAAATTCTAAATACCTCCGTTATTATGCGTCGTATAGAAAAATTGTATGGAACCAATTTTATTATAATGTTCTATGAATTATATTATTATTATTTATTCTCTATCATTAATATTAACGAAGATATTTGAAGGTTTTCGGTCTTCAGTAAACACTTCTACTAATGCCATATCAAACAATAAGCTGTTACATTACGGACCACTCTATTTGAAGCCTGAAAACCAAATATTGTTCTCATTGAACTTTTACGTTTTTAGACAAATGCAAATACGTGACGCATGTGGGAAATCTGCTTAGTTAACGCAGGCCCAGGGTGACAGACTTTTTACTGTCTGAAAGTAATTAATAATTTCAAATTGGTGACAAACATGTCCATGAGTAAGTAACATAAAAACAGCAAAATGGGGCCGTTGTAATGAATCTCATATCGTTTACATTAATAATTTTACGAATACATCAGACACTAGTTTCCTAGGCCATTAAATCGAAACATCTGATGTTAACCAAAATGTTCGGCTTCCAAAATTGAAGGCAGCAGATGACTTTACTTGGCATGTAATTAAAAATGTAATCTACATCCGTATTTCAGAAATCGACGCAGTGTTTAATCTTGTGAGAATCAATATTTAAAATCTTCTGAAAGAAGGTCATTCTCCAGGATTATTTGAACACATTTCCCTTCAAAATAATTGTGCTATAAACAGAACTGTAAGTATTTTTGGTAGATAAAACATATTTAACCGACAGAAGTATAATTTTCAAATTAGTACGACTTGTTTTGTTATTTATTATCTCCAATTTTATACTGGTTTGGTTTGATCTACAGAATATCAGCCTTTTCAAGTCATGGTGGGATTAAGGCTTATATTTAGTGCGTTCCTCACTAAATAAATTTTTCCACGTGAGATTCGAACCCACGACTCCACGTTTATCAAATTCAAGACCAACGCTTTAACTCACAACCTGAGCCCCAACACAGTAAGATATTATTAATACTAACGATAGCATTACGGAATGAAAGGGAGTGGCTTGTCAACAAATAGTTAAATCTGTATTCTGTAGACGTATAGATTTTACTATATGTGCGGTGTTATTAGTAGACATTAAATTTTGAAAATTCCTTGTAAAATCAATGAGCCACAAAAATTTCACTGTTTCCAGTTTTCATTTGCACATTGATAGCACCCTAGAACCGGTTAAAGAAAACCATTTTTCGAGTTTCGGAGTGTCAAATTGCAAATTTTTAAAACACAACCACAATGTATTGATCTATAAAAAAAAATGTTTAAAAGTAAATGAAAAACTTTATATCAACCATATGAATATACTCAAGAGAATAAATACAATCAGAAATATTAATGTATACATAATATCATAAATATTTTAGTCATAGCAATTATTAAAAAGTAATTTATGATGCGGTATTACCTCTTTAAGGTGAAAACAAGTGTGAGAAACTTGTAAAGCATGTCTCTAATCGAATAATTTCATATTTATAATCAATCATATCAAATAAATAAAAAATAAAGTCCGTCACGCAAGGGCTGCGTAAGCAGATTTCCCATGTGAAGTTTTACAATAGAGAAATCTGCATACTGGTAACACAATACCACCCTGATTAAATACAAACGGTAATGAGAAATCTTTCAGTTAATTAAAATAAATTCCCAGCTGAAATGTAAGAATAATTTATATTTTAATAACTCAAATTTTAGTAGTCTAAGAACTAAAGAAGGGGGGAGGGCGGATAAACAGAACGTATTTGCATAAATCTCACAAAGTAACGAAGGTAAGGTAAGGTTAGAAACGACAGGTAAGGTTAGAAGCCTCCCACCTGAGCCGACGGAAATGGCCGACCTAATCCGAACTATACCCGACCACAGACTTCATAAAAATGCAAATATCTCGGTTAATATTCAAGATAGAGAATAAATGTATATAACAATACTTATAGTAATTTGCAATAAGATTGGTTCTATACAATTTTTCGATCCGATGCATATTAACGGAGATATTTCGAATTTTCGAAAATCCCCCCTCTAAACCCCTCCCTCTAGTCCGATTTCAGCCATTAACGAACTTGATCTGTCTTTTTACATAAAACGGTTAAATATCGTGTTTCGTAACGATCAAACAAAAATTGCGACCGCTAGAGCATATATATATATATATATATATATATAATTTTGAACGGACCTCATTTTCGTCATCCCCTGGGTAGGATCGATGGCCATTTGAAGAATATTTTCGAAAATCGCGTCATGAGTACGACCTCCCTTCAGGGAAATCTGCTAATAAAAAATATATCATATATATAATAAATTCCTCTTCAAAGTGGTAGTTTATTTAGTTAATACATGTTCCGTACAACTTAGTACATCACATGTTTTTCCTTTAAATACCATACATTAGTATATAAATATAATTTAATTCAATTCTTTAAATTTTAAAGGAAAAAGAAAAGAAAGTTTTATGAAATTTTATAGACATGTGTGTGTGTGTGTGTGTGTGTGTGTGTGTGGGTTTGGTGTGTGTGTGTGTGTGTGTGTGTGTGTGTGTGTTTATATATATATATATATATATATATATATATATATATATATATATATATATTTCAAATTTAAGAGAATCAATCAATACACTGAACATCATACTATCTGTTCAATAAGTATTTAAAAATAAATGAGAGTGGTTATATGTTGTTTGTTTGTTTTGTGCTTGTGTGTGTGTGTGTTCGGAGCCATTTGTTAAGTCTGATAAATGGAATTTGTAAAGGAACTTTTCTCCAGTTTACACACATTATTCCAGTACATATAAAATTATGAAATTTTAGATATTCGTGGATGCCAGCAGAATAAAAATGTTAGGAATGGTCTCCGATAGTGATCCACCGCTTGGATTGGACAGTAGTGATGGAAGGATGTACTTTTGCTGATATTTACCTGCGATTTGATACAAGTGAACCATTACAGTTCCCCTCATGTTCAAACCCAATTCTCCTAAGCATGAATGAAATCTCGAAGCAAAAGGTCCTTGAACAAAGCAAAACAATGTTGAAGGACGTGAAGGGTTCGTGTTTAGGAAGTGAACCTGAGAATGAACAATCAACACAGCATTTCTTAGCGTAGCGGAAAAAATCAGTACTTCCTCGGAGATAACGATTGACGCTTTGATAACCTGTGAACAATGTAACATAAATATCTTCGTGAGCCTTCCTTTACTCCTAAAAAAAGAAATATTCCCAGATATCAAATCATTACAAGCCTTCAATTAATTAACAAAAGTTCCACAACTAGCAATATAAAAAAAACACATCCCACGTAACATATAATTAAACCTCGGCCATAAATATAATATATTTTACGAAAAATTCTAGGTCATTGGATATAAACTTCTACTTCTCTATAGTAAAAAGTATACTTCATTCAGAAATGAAAGTGCTTCTGCTCGCGAATGGCAGCGCTTTCAATCAATCTTGAGATATAAGATTTTCTAAATTTAAAAAAAATTATTATTATTTTAACATTCACATATTGCTACTACAGCTAATTAGGACAGGTTATCAACAGTTTACCCTTTTCGAACCAGAGTGGGACTAAGGATTTTATTTAATGAGTTAATTACTAAATAAACTCCTAACGCTCAGGCGGGAATCGAACTCGCAACTCTGGATTTACCATTTAAAGGCAACGCATTAACTCACATGGCTAACCTGAACCCCATATTAAAAAATTATTAATTTTTATTTACTTCATATATAAAAAGTCCATCACGCAGGGGCTGCGTAAACTAAGCAGATTCCCCACGTGAAGTTTTACAATAGATAAATCTGCCTAATAACAGCTGTAGTAGTAAGAAACCTCTAATCCTATTCACGAGGGACGAATAGTTACGAAAACGGCCGCCAGAGCTCACGGCGGAATGTCCGAACATAGCCACTGCTGCCGAGCACATGCAGAATACAATGCAAATATCTCAGTTAATATTCAAGATAGAGAATAAATGTATAGAACAATATTTATAGTAAATTTAATTTGCAATAAGATTGATTCTGTAATATTTTTTGATCCGTCGTATAGTAACGAAGATATTTCGAATTTTCGAAAATCCTCCCCTCTAAACCCCCCCCCTCCCACTGGTCCGATTTCAGCCGTTAACGAACTTGATCTTTCTTTTTACATAAAACGACTAAATATCGAGTTTGGTAACGATCAAACAAAAATTGCGACCGCTAGAGCGGTAACAGACAAATATAAATATATATATATATATATATATATATATATATATATATATATATATATATATATTATATATATATATATATATATATATATATATATATATATACAGTTTTGAACGGACCTCATTTTCGTCATCTACTAGGTAGGATCGATGGATATTTGAAGAAATATTTCGAAAATCCCGTCATGAGTACAACCTCATTAGCTGATTTCCCTTAAGGGAAATCTGCTAAAATGATAATGATTTAAATAAAAAATTAAAAGTTATATTAAAAAAATAAAAGTCGGTCTCAAATTACACAGATCGGCCTAAACTAAACAGATTTCCCAGGTTGCTGGAATGACTCGCTGGTGTTCTCACCATGCCATCTATTCACTAATTCTCCCATTTTTATTTCTTATAATAGTAACTCCATGAGAGCTATTTATTTGAGTAGAAGTTCCATTGCCACATGGCTTATAACATGTATGATTCCTTTTAAATAAATTGTTACAATATTTAAAATGTAAAGGATTATTATCATATAATGAAATAAAGCTGTTAAATAAGCGAGGTAAAATTAAAAACTAAAATTGAAAAAACAATTTAAATTTATTTAAATTCCACCGATTGATCAAATAAATATTTTCGACTGAAGGACGTAAAATATTATATCGCATATTAACAATATACATTCCGTTAATAATGGGAGAACAGACAGTCAACATTTTCAACTTTGATGGTTTGATTCTTAATTGGTCTAAAACGTGAAAAAAAAACCTTATACCTGCCAAGTTGAAAGAGAACACACACGTTTATCCAGACACATGTTTATTTATATAGGTATAAAGTTGATACTTTCAGATGAATATTCCAGAGCTGTATAAAGAAAGAGGAAGGAATAAAGGGGGTGTAATGGGTATTAAAGTTAAAAACATTTCAAATTCTACTTTATTTTAACGCTTGTTTTCATAGCAACAAACATCAGAGGCAATAAAGTAGATTCGTCTAAATGTATATAGCGAAAACTAAACTGAAACCTCTACTTCAGAACTCTTGATAATATTAGCAAATCACAGAAAAGCCATTTCGAGTTCATTTAGTATTTGTCTGCAGTTTATAATTTACATTTTTATCAAAATAATGGATGAGGGTTGTGCAGAAAATAGCTAGTGTTATAAAAAGTAACAACTTTGTAATCAATCACACTTTGTAACCCTGGAGTCGTGAGTTTGATACTCACCTGGGCAGTTGGAATTCATTTAGTGATGAACTCATGAAATAAAACCCTTAGTCCCACCCTGACTAGAAAATGGTGGTATCTTATAGATAACCCGTCCCAATTAGCCTTAGTCGCACAAAGTGGACGTCAATAAAATAAAAAATGAGTAACAAAACTACAAAACAACTATTGTTTGACACTAATCAGCGAAGCGGAACGGGTTATCTAAAGGTTACCACTGTTTCCTAGCCAGGGTGGGACTATGTATTTAATTTAGTGTGTTCCATCCTAGATAAATTCCTATTTTCCACATGAGAATGGAACCCACTATTGTATTATGAGCAAAGTTGTGGCCATTTGCTGATGAATAAGGACAGAAAGTGTAATATTCCTGTGCAAATCCTTAGTGTTGAGATAGGCGGGAAAAATGATGTATACTCCACAACATCGTCAAGAAATATATATTTCTTCAACACTCATAACTGCGAAATCTAAGCAGATGTCTTACGAACTGGATTGACTAGCGAACGACGTCAAAATTTCAACTATAACCGAAAATGGGCTTTAGGTTTACATAAAACGTTTAA